>JABUQX010021155.1:32500-37279 GCA_015478945.1 Trachelipus rathkii | reverse complement strand
AGTATCTTGGGAATCTCTTCTACAGAGGGCATCCATCAATATTTGCGTTTATACGATGTGTATCCCCCTGTCTTCTCTTCTTCTTGCACGATGTGTATCCCCCACCGTCTTCTCTCGTGCACGATGTTCATCCCCCCAGTCTTCTAATGCACGATTTGATTTTTATATATATGTTGACAGTGTATTTGAGTAAAAATATTATCTTAACAAATGTTATATAAAAATTATCCTAACTAATCTAATAATAAAATGATAAAATGACAAAATAATCATAAACAAACACTACACACAATCAAACACAAACACAAACACACACACGCATAGCAGAGTATATATATATATATATTATATATATATATATATATATATATATATATATATATATATATATATATATATATATATATATATATATATATATATATATATATATATATATGTATATATATATATATATATATATATATATATATATATATATATATATATATAGATATAGAAAGTATATATATATATATATATATATATATATATATATATATATATATATATACATATATATATATATATATATATATATATATATATATATATATATATATATATATATATATATATATATATTATATATATATATATTTATATTTTTATATAAATATATATATATATATATATATATATATATATATATATATATATATATATATATATATATATATATATATATATATATATATATATATATATATATAAAAGATATTTTTTTTGTATTTTGTCTGAAAAAAAAGACTGAAGCAATTTTTCTTAGAGTGTAAAAATCTTCTTAAATAAAAGTCCTAATATAGACAATAAAAAATCTGAAACAAAAAATAAAAAGAAAATAAAATAAAAAAAGAAGTAAAGTGAAACAAAAATACGCCTCGAAGCATTAATCATTTAATATTCCTTGACGCTTGTTAAGAAAAACGGAGGTTGGTTGGAGCATTGGAAGAGAAGAATGAGAGGGAATGGAAAGGAGCAAGAATGGAGGAAGAAGAATGTTGAACAAGAGGAGGGAATGGTGTTTACTTATATAATGTGAAGACAAATCGAGTAAATTAAATCAACATAATGAAATATGGTGAAAGACTGCGCTTTTATGATAAATACTTTCAAAGTAATTTTGTTATATATATATATATATATAAATATATATATATATATATATATATATATATATATATATATATATATATATATATATATATATATATATATATATATATATATATTTATATATATATATATATATATATATATGTTCTTTATATATATATATATTTAAAATATATATATATATATATATATATATATATATATATATATATATATATATATATATATATATATATATATATATATATATATATACATATATATATATATATATATATATATATATATATATATATATATATATATATATATATATATATATATATATATATATATATATATATATATATACATATATATAAATGTGTATATATATATTTGCAGACACGTTTTTAAGTTTTTATATATATATATATATATATATATATATATATATATATATATATATATATATATATATTACAGATATACAACTCCGCTCATGATGGAGAAAGACCCCTAATCAAGGAGAGGGGGTGCACTCCCTTAACATCAGAGGAAGACGATAGCCAAGCCCGAGAGAGAAACACATTCGCCCACCTGACCAGTTGCGAACCTGGGACCCTCGCTTTGCTTGGTGAATGCTCTACCACTGAGCTTCCAGGCGCTTTTTCTATATATATATATATATATATATATATATATATATATATATATATATATATATATATATATATATATATATATATATATATATTAGATCATCATTATCATGATCAACACACAGAAGTAGCAGAAGCAGTATCAGCAGGACAGCAGTCACTTATTCCCCAGAACTAGGGAGTGTGGGGATGAAAACGCAATAATGAAATCTGAGATATGTAAGTATATTTCTTTGTCATAAAATTAAACGGTACCGGGGCTCAAATTCAGGTACATGGTCCTTTAATCACCTCTTCTTACAACACGGAAATTTTTCTCCCACACACCGAGAAATTATATATATATATATATATATATAGAGTATATATATATATATATATATACATATATATATATATATATTATATATATATATATATATTATATATATATTATTATTTTTATATTATTACATATATATATATATATATATATATATATATGCTATATATATATATATATATATATATATATATATACATATATATATATAGTATATATTATTATATATATATATATACATATATACATATATATATATATTATTATATTATATATATATTATATATATATATATATATATATTATTATTATTACATATATATATATATATAGAGTTAGTTATATATATATATATATATATATTTATTTTATATATATATAAATATATACATATATATATATATATATATATATATATATATATATAAATATTGCTTTTATGAAACAGTATGTTTATATATATATATATATATATATATATATATATATATATATATATATTTATATATATATATACTCTGAGGTGCTGATTTTCAAATTTTATCTGCCAAGTGTTTATAATTTTTAAATTTTCATAATAATTTTTTTTGGGTGTCATATATATATATATATATATATATATATATATATATATATATATATATATATATATATATATATATATATATATATATATCTCATATATATATATATTAGTTGCAGATACATCACAGCGACGTTAATGTTCGTCGCACTCGTCACATCACACATACGTCGTATATGTGACATTGCTGTTACGTCTTATGTGATGTAAGCTTTTTCGTTCCAAATGCAACGTATTTGCGACGTAACATTGTTACTTTTAAATGTTTCCGTTGATAATTAGATACACTGCCAGGCGTAAGATATCCTTTTAAAAATAACTATCTCCCTGTCTTTTTCTTCAAATTTCCTTATACTCTTTCATAATCTTTTTCATTTTATGTTTTGTTGTTTATAAGTCATTTTATACATGATTTTCTACAGAAATTGTATTATGTAATGTAACTTTAAATTTTTCAAATGTCGTACATTTACGGTCGCTCATAAATATAATTAATTATGTCTCCAGTCGCGCTATGCTCCAGTGAAAGAGAGTTTGGAGTGACTCTGTTATTTTGTGTAAATTTGTTTATTATGTGTTTCTGTTTATTATGTGTTTCACGGAAATATTTATTTTATTTTTTTATATTTTATTTTCAGAAGGTCACTCAATGCAACCTCAATATATGAAATGTGAAATTTGTGGGCTAGTTAAGCCTACTTATAGATTTCTGAAAAGCAACTTTTTACCACAGAAAATTAATAATTACACTATTTTCTAAATATTAAGGCAACAGCGCATATATATATATATATATATATATATATATATATAAAGAGAGATATTATATTATATATATATATATATATATATATATATATATATATATATATATATATATATATATATATATATATATATATATATATATATATATATATGCCAACCCTAGAAGAGCCATAATCCATATCTCAAAACTACAATAGCTACAGGGAAAAAAAGGAATACATTGTTGGAATCCTGGTAAAATTTTTAGTGGAAAAAATAAATAAAAAACTACAATAGCTACAGAGAAAAAGGGAATGCATTTTTGGAATCCTTGTAAAATTCTAGTTTGAAAATAAAAATTTTAAAAAAATATAAATTTGGATTTTTTTTTGGGGGAGCTCGAGCCAGTGGGGGACAGAGTATATATATATATATATATATATATATATATATATATATATATATATATATATATATATATATATATATATATATATATATATATATATTTTATTTGTAAAGGTATAAAACGGCAATATAGGGGGCTCGAGCCGACGTACTTCAAACTCTAACATTAATCATGATTTCTTAAAAGGTTTGCTTTTGGACGGGATCATCTCTACTGCACATATTAACAAAACACCCAAGAAATTCTACGAAGCTCTAACCTCTCTGAAAAGAAATAATAATCTGGTAATTTCAAGATCTGATAAAGGACAGAATCTCGTTATCTTAAACAAAGATGATTATCTCTCAAAATGTACTGATTTACTTAATGACACCTCTACATACACTTTACTCAATAAAAACCCTCTTCAAAATTCACACAACACTTTCAATCACAAACTTAAACTCATCATTAAAAATCACCCTAACCTCCTTCCTGATCTAAAACCCAACCTACCCCGCATACCTCAATTCTACGGTGTTCCTAAAACACACAAAAACAACATCCCCGGACAGACCTATAATCTCCAACATTAATTCAGTTACATATAAACTCTCCTCATGGTTGTCCAAACAACTAAAACCATTACTTGGACATATTTCACCCTCCCATCTAAAAAACTCTGAAGACTTTATTCAAAAAACACACAACATTTTGCCTCATAACAATCACTTTCTCAGCTTTGACGTTACTTCCCTTTTCACGTCAGTTCCCGTTCCTTTTACCATCTCTCTATTAGAAAGATTCTTCAACGAAAACAACTACAACCTAGATTACCCTTTCCATCTCCTCAAACAACTAATTTTACTCACACTAGAACACAATTTCTTCCATTTTAACAACAATTACTACAAACAAAATTCTGGTCTAAGCATGGGATCTC
>JABUQX010021155.1:17500-20000 GCA_015478945.1 Trachelipus rathkii | reverse complement strand
CTGTTGAATATTTTACAAACAAAAATATTTTCAATTTTTGGCGGGAATTTGATGATACAATTTTGGTCATATAAATTGAATAAAAACAAAATATATTTACATAATATGATATGAACGTTATTTTATATATTATAATAGAAATCATATAATATAAAACATAATTTATGATAAAAGTATTAATATAAAACAGGAAATTAATATTAGGAATTATATAGGCTATAACAGAATTTCATTTTTTCATTTTAAGAAAATGCTTTTCTTTTAAAAACATTTGATCACTATATACACTTTGTCCCCAAAAAGCAAAGTCTTTATACACTAAAACATAGTGGGTTGCGTCTAGGCACTAAAATTTATTCCTGTTGCTCAGTACATGAAGTGCTCTTCTGTGAAAGTGAACTAACAACTGAATGAGGAATCTTCTGAGAAGTCGAATGAAGTATGGCAGGCTTTGGACGACAAATTGAAACGATATATGTTCGTCCATCAAGAAGTTGCATCTTGTAGCATCGATCCATTCTTTGAAGAACCTAGCAAGGGCCAGAATAAGGTGCTTCAAGCCATTTCAGATTGCGCTAGACATGCAGAAAGACATGAGAACAGGTTTGAAGTTCGTCAGGAAGGTATGATGATGTATTGGGGAATGAAGAGTTGGCAGCTGTCGAAAATCCAGTTCCTTCATATGAGCCATAAATTTCCTCATGAAGTCGTTGCATGAAACTCTATTTTTAGGTATTTGAAGAAGATTTAAAGTACATAGAGGTGTTTTCCGGTTACAGCTTGCAAAGGAGAGAATCCAGAGTCATCGGGAATGCAACGAAGACTTAGCATGATGACTGGACGAAAGAGTAAAAATTTTAAGTGAAAATTTAAGTTATAATGCAAAATACATCTTACAGTGCGATTGCTGAGTTTGAGTTTCACAGCATATTTCAGAGCAGAGCAGCCTGGACTTCGCAACATTCTTAATCTAACCATTTCTGCATTTTCCGGAGTACGTACTGAACGTGGGGCACCTGGTAGTTTTGTTTTCATTAATGAGTCTCCAGTGCTAAGATTATTAAAACAACGTAAGATTATGTTACGAGATGAAATAGAGTCATTCCTGTAAATTTCGAATTTGCGGCGAAACTAACGCTGAACCGCGGTCACCGATTCACCCTTTGTCACAAAAGTATCCTACTGAAAAACATGGTGTTCTAACGTTCACGCACGGTTGCACGATACCGACTGAGAGTAAAATGCTATGAATGAAGGAACCGAACCCTCGCACCCCAAAGCCTCTCCCATTTTTAACGGTCGAGTGCAATCAGTTCCAAAAACGTCTTTTCCTCTGCCCCACCCTATAATATATATATATAAATATATATATATATAATATATATATAATATATATATATAATCTATAATATATAATATATTATAAATATATATTATATATATATATATTATATATATAATATATATATATTAATATATATATATCATATATATATATATATATATATAAAATTATAATATTATATATATATAACATATATATTATATATATTATATATATATAATATATCTATATCATATATATATATATTATATATATATATATATATATAATATATATATCTATATATATTATATATATATATATATATATTATATATATATATATATTATATATATATATTACGGTATATATATAACACATATATAAAACAAATTTGTTCTTTAGAGTATTTATAATAAGAACGCAGTCGTTTGCCATATTTCATCATTTTGATTTGTTTTGTTCAATTTGTCTTCACATTTTATTAGTAAACACCATTCCCTCCTCTTGTTCAACATTCTTCTTCCTTCATTCTTGTTCCTTTCTACTGAATCTAATTCCTCTCTTCCGATGCTCCAACAAACCTCCGTTTATCATAAAAAAGCGTCAAGGAATTTAAATGATTAATGCTTCGAGGCGTATTTTATTTTCTCTTTATTTCATTTTTTACTTTATTTTTTTTTTCAAATATTTTATTGTCTATATTAAGACTTTTTATTTAGGAAGTTTCATATACAATAAAAAATTGTTCAGCTCTTTTGCAAGGCAAATACATAAACAATATCATATATATAATATATATATATATATAATTATATATATATATATATATAAAAAAAATATATTTATATTATTTTATAATATATATATATATATATATATATATATATATATATATATATTATATTATATATATATATATATGTATATATATATCAGGGGCGAATTCTGATGAAAATATTTGGCCATGCGGATTTTTATAATGATATCTCTCTTCCTAAACACAATACTCACCATATATATATATATATATATATAATATATATATATATATATATATATTATATAATATATTCTATATATATATATATATATAATATATATATATATTTTATATATAATTGTGGGTATTGGAAATACAAAGCTTACTTGCAATCTGATATGCAGTAGTGAATC
>JABUQX010021155.1:7500-12500 GCA_015478945.1 Trachelipus rathkii | reverse complement strand
ATAATAATAATAATAATACATAGTAATAATAATAATAATAATAATAATAATAATAAAAATAATAATAATAATAATAATATAAGAATATTCATATATAATAATAAAAAAGAAAAATATTTGTAATTTTAGTTTATTATTATTATTTTATTATTATTATTATTATTATTATTATTATTATTATTATTATTATTATTTATTATTATTATTATTATTATTATTATTATTATTATTATTATTATTATTATTATTATTATTATTATTATTATTATTATTATTATTATTATTATTATTTAATATTATTATTATTATTATTATTATTATTATTATTATTATTATTATTATTATTATTATTATTATCATTATTATTAATATTAACATTACAATTGTTTTTATGATTATTTTTCTCGAATAATCAGATCAGACCTGCTTATGTGTTTGTGATTAAAAATATATAAAATATGCGTTCAGTTGAACCATATTAAATATATTTCTGAATTAATATTTTAATATATAATAAAATTTGATTTATTTATATGATATTTTTTAAAATGGAATTCAAATAAATCATTTATTTTTATGTATTTTTTATTTTTTTATTTTTTAATTTTAAAACCATATTTCATATATGAGTTTTTCAGTTCTGCTTCAAAAATAATGATACAGAATCTTCGTGAAGATTCTTTCAAAATATTCATTATTTCAGTCTATTTATTGCTCTATTGTATTTGTGTGTGTGTATGTGTGTGTAGGTATGTGTGTTTTGTGAGGGTGTTCAGGTGTATGTATTTGTGTGTATAGGTAATTCTTCGTTAATAGATATTTTTAACAAGTATTTTTTAATTTTAGACTATAATGAGATGTAGGGGAGTAAAAATAATGATTTTAATATTAATAATAATAATAATAATAATAATAATAATAATAATAATAATAATAATAATAATAATAATAATAATAATAATAATAATAATAATAATAATAATAATAATAATAATAATAATAATAATAATAATAAAATAATAATAATAATAACACTGGGCTGCGTTTGAAATTTTTTTTTGTGATGTCTGAAGTTTTTGAACAATTTCTATACGTATTTTTCCCGCTGATCACGAAAATGATCTTAGTTTTGCTCTATCACGTCACGTTTTATTTCTATGGCAAAAAATTGTTTTACACATATAATGTTATTTTTCTTTAAGCAGTTTTCCATGCTTCATGAATATGCAACTTGTTGCAATGTGTTGCAATTAGTAACTACCAGAAAAGAAGACAAGAATTGAATGGAAAACAAGAAAACGTGTAAATTGAACCTTTACTATATAAACAAGTCACATAAAGAATGAAATTATTGTAAAAAATATACTGGTAATTATAAGATTTTTCTAATCTGCATAAAGTGCTTGGTACTTGTACCTTGACTGTTAATGGTTATACCTAATTGCTATATTTTTAAGTCTTTCCACTATTTGTTTATATGTAATCTATGCTACACATTACATCTCCAAATTAATATTAAGAAAAGATGACCTAATTGCTTTTCGTTTGTGAGTCTTTACAGGCTCATCTCTTTTCAGGCACCAACAGTAGTCTGCCATCATATTTATATCCCAGCGACCTTGGTACCTTTCCTCCATAGTCCGAACATCTTGATAGAACCTCTCCCCTTGTTCCTCACTAAAATCACCACAATTTGCCGGAAAATATTCCAAATGAGAGGCCAGAAAATGAATTTTAATGGACATACGAACACCCATCTTCTTAAAGCTTTCCAGCAGATTTTTAACCATGTCTTTATACTGGGAATTACGATGGTTTCCAAGGAAATTAGTAGCAATTAATTTGAAATTAATCCACGCTTCTTTTTCTATTTGGTTCATGGTGACCTCAAACTCATCATCTTTCATTAAACTTCTAATTTGAGGACCATCAAAAATACCTGAAAGCAATTTAGCATCACTGATGTGTGGAAACTTCTTTTTAATATAAAGGAAAGCATCATTTTCTTTATTCATTGCCTTTACATAGTTTTTCATTAAACCTAATTTTATATGTAGTGGTGGAAGAATTGCCGAAATTCCTGGTCCCTATTCCTGTACCAGTAGAATGTTGTCTCTAATGCAAGTAAATTGCTCTCCCTAAGACGAGAGCCAAGAAGCTGTGACGATTCTTTTGATAAACCTAAATCTCTGGTAAGGTCATTGAGTTGTGATTGTGTTAACGGTTGTGGGTCATTTTGACTACATGATGGTTGAATGTATGTTTCAGAGGTGTCAGCAGTACTTATCTCATCATCACTAACGCTATCCAATTTCAAGCTCTGAGGTGGGTCTGGGACAGGAATATCTGGTCCATGGGGAACTGGTTTAATAGCAGATGTCACATCTGGATACTTAACGCAATGCTTGTTCTTTTTGTTTACTCCTAAAACAAAAAGACATTTATGTAATTATGGAGAGGTATGAATGCTCATCATAGACATGTGTAACTTCAAATTTTTACATATATTCTATCATTTAACTTACCTTGTATGTTTGTCAAACAAAAGTAGCAATCTGTCACATGATCCTTTCCCTCTCTCCACATCATAGGTATACCAAAAGGTAATGCCTTTACCTTTCCTGTGCTCCATCTTCTTAGGTATTCAACACAGGTTCGACAACATATATGAGGAGCAAATACCTTGTCTTGATCTCCCAATTTTAACCCAAAATAAGCATGATAGGAGGCCTTTACAAATGAGGTAATGTTTGAACTTTGCCCTGCCAATACAACTTTTCCACATATAAAGCAAAAATTATTTGGGTGGTTTTTGCATTTTCTATTCATTGCAATAAATCCTTTAATTTAATGAGAATGAAATTATTTTAGAACGTAAGACAATGACCTGAAAAAATATAAAAGATATGTAATAAAATATTTAAGCAAAGCCAAGGTAGAAATTGACTAACTATTTCATACTAACATATTAACTAAACACGTAAATGTGCTTAAAAATTAAATATTTTCTTTCTACATTCAAGCACTAATTGCAGTTGTTAAAATAGAAATAATTTGATTAAATATGGATCTTTATTTGAAATATATTAATTAGTAAAGGGAATTTAGCTACAAAATAGTAAAAAGAATACTGACAGTAAAATAATGTGCTTTACAAACTAAAAAGGAAAATAAGGAATTTTTATAGTGAAGCAACAAAATTTTGAAAAATTCAAAAAAAGCAAAATATGATGTAGAAAAAAAACTAGACGTGATGTGCAAAAACCAATTACATATTTGAGAAATCAGCGTGAAAAATGCATATAGAATCACTTTAAAATTCTTATTCATCAAAAAATGGACGCAGACCAGTGTAATAATAATAGATAATAACCACTCACGGGCTGGGCCCTTTTCAAGGAGGGGCCAGAAGATAAAACAAAAAACCCACAAATTCCTATCTTAAACGCAAATCTCTTCAGGTGAGCGCAAGACGTGGGCTTTAAGAGCAGGAAGCATTAAATACAGTTGGAAAACAGAAGAAGGTAAGGAGTTTCCACAGAACAGAGGTTGCTGGAAAGAAAGAGGCACGACAACGGAACAAGTCGGGGGTTTCAATACTCAGGCACTATTCATGAAAGAGCAAGGCACCTCTTGTGATACGAGTGCGACGCATGGGTGGTGGAATGCGAGAGGTCAATTCCCCCGAGCATTTGCCCGCTGTAGTACCTGTAGAAAAGAGATAGTGGCGCCAACGTCACGTCGCAGAGATTAAAGGGTCAAGGAGTTGAAAGAAGGGGGACCAGTTTAATTAAGTCTTTCCTTAGCTTTAGAACTCAACCCTTATCCATAGAAGGGTGGAGCAGAACCCCCCGCCAGATGTGAGAACAGTACTCCAGTCACAGTGCGTATAAGGCCATATATAGACTGGCAGTAAACTGTTCAGACGAAAAATTCCGCAAACCTGAACGAAACTTCAGCTTCTTTTGAGGCAACCTTAGCAACCATTGTAATATGAGATTTCCAAGACAATTTGTTGTTTATGTTGAGATCAAGAATGTTTATGTTATTCAAGGTGAGACCTTAGAGCTGTCGAAGAAAATAGGAAAGTTGGAGTTGTTTTTGAGAGGGAGATGTAAGGAAGTTGAGTTTTTTTAAAGAGTTGAATTTACAAGGTTGCGGTGACCCCACAGGGATAATCCCATCCAGTCGCAGGCCTAGTAATCGAAGAGAGATGGAGATTAGAGAAGCAAACTCTAGATGAAAAAGAAGGAGCAGATTTGAAATGAGTAGAAGAATGGAGAGTTGAGTTATCGGCATAAGAGTGAATAGAGTTATAAGTGCAGCTGAGGAGATCGTTGATGAAAAGTAGGAATAAGGTTGGAGATAAAACAGAACTTGAGGAACACCACAATTAACAGGAATGGAGGAAGAGCACGCTCCATCCAATGAGTGCTGATATGGAGCTATCGGATGTGAAAACTAGACATGAGTAAGCAAAGAGAAGGAAGAAACCAAAGGAGGGAGCTTCGAGAGCAGCGACGCGTGCCATACTCAATGCCTTGAATATGTCAAGCGCCACCACGCAAGAAATTCCCCTAGTCCCTAAGGGCAGAACCATAAATCAGTTAGATATTAAAGTATGTCACCATTTGACCTCAAACGTCGAAAGCCATACTGATGATCTGAAAGAAGGGGAATGAGATCCAGATGATCCAGGAAATGAGAGTTAAGAAGAGTTTCAAAGACTTTAGATAGAATACAAGTGAGAGCTACCATAGGGCGATAGTTTGAAGATCAGAGCGGCTACCTTTTTTCGGGATCGGTTGAACATATGCGCGCTTCCATCACTGAGGAAAAGTTTAGTATTAAGAACATAAGAGAGTAAGAGTTGAACAAGACAACGCGCCAAGCTCAGAAGCACACCCCTCAAAACACGGGGAAGAATGCTCCGGAACCACTAGCCCCTTCCTGTCGTTCATAGTCTCTGGATCTCATGCAGCACGATCATGTGTGGTCCA
>JABUQX010021155.1:0-2500 GCA_015478945.1 Trachelipus rathkii | reverse complement strand
CTGATGGATTCCAGTTGAGAATAATCAATGAAGATGTGTTGAACGGACTTCTGGTATGGCGACGAAAAAATTTGCATTTAGGGAAAAGATCCCTTAACATGTAGTGACTGAGAGTGATATTGATGTAGTTACGCGGAGGAGAGCGAGGATCACCTCCTTGCAAGCAGTTTCGTTTGTGAGAGGAAGACCACTTGCCAATATATGGTTTTATATTTCTAAGTTTCGCCCTTCCCGATCATTCGCCCATCACTCCTGCCAGTGAGATTGGAAGCCATGTCGAAGAGCAGACAATTCATGATATTTCTGTAACAATTCATGCTTAATCTTTGATAATCTTCAGTTTCTCTCAATCTACATCTGAATGTAATGGTAGTTTTAAAAGGGGAGGGTTCAATATTTGCTCAGGGCTGGCTCAATTTTAATTACAAAATGGAAATGGACATAAACTTCTTAATGTTTAGTCGATTTTTACTAAATAAAAGTTCACCCCAGGTTTTTTTGACATTTAAAACGTCGTTTTCGGGTGTTTTTTTCTATGTCTTTAGTCATTTCTTTTGTGTTTTAATTTATGGAAAACCTATGTTTTTGACATTTTTGAAAACCTATGTTTTTGACATTTTTGAAAACCTATGTTTTTGACATTTTTGAAAACCTGTTTTGGACATTTTTGAAAACCTATGTTTTTGACATTTTTGAAAACCTGTTTTTGACATTTTTGAAAACCTGTTTTTGACATTTTTGGAAAACTATGTTTTGGACATTTTTCGATTCACGTCTTACAATATTTTTCGAAATGACTTTAAATTTGAACTACACAAAGGTGGGTTTGTTACCTAGCGATCGCATAACGTGAATTATTGATTTTTGACAACAGATTCCAGCAATGTTCCAATTTCAAGCCCTCCTTTTTATAGTTTTGAAATGAAAAATTGCAATAATTTTTTTTATGGTCATGCATCAAGATGAAATTTTCAGGGATATGTATTCATGGGTGCTACACATTTTTTACTTAGATCAATTTTTTTGGAATATGCAGTAGTAGGATTTTCGTTAAAACAAATTTCAAAAAAATTTTTTTTGGAAATTTAAAAAAAAAAATATATTTTTGAGTATACAAAAATATTATCTAAATAAAAAAGGCGTATCTCACCCTATATACGTTCTGAAAATTTGATGTTGATCGGCGTTTGGAAATGTAGAAAAAAATAAAAAAAAAAAAAAAAAAAAAAAAAAAAAAAAAAAAAAAAAAAAAAAGTGAAATATTAAGATTTTTTTTTCTGCTCATCCAATCAACATCAAATTTTCAGAGCGTATATACACTCAAAAAAATTAGTGGTTGAAAATACCACAAATTGTGGTTCTTTTAAACACAACCATATGTTTAAATACGCGCCAAACACAATTAGTGTTTCGCAATTTTAACCATAAATTATGTTTAAAATAAAAATAAAAAATAATAAAAATAAAAATAAACTATAATAAAAAATAATAAAATAATAAAAAAATAAAATAATAAAAAAACTATATACGAAAAACAAAAATTTGTAGCATATTCAGATAATTGTGGTTATTTTTAATTATGAATCAGGTAAGCCAAGCGATTGGTAAAATTTTCAGTTTGCTTTAACATAAACAATGGTAAAGCGAAAGAATCTTATGTTGTGCTTAAATAATCAATTGTTTAAGAATATTGAACATATTAAAATGTTTAGCTCTCATCTCACGATTTTTTTCGGTGTAGTCAGGGAAGATATATCTTCCTTATTTAGATAATTTGTATGTATACTCAAAAAAAAAAAAATTAAATTTGTTCCAAAGACAAATCCCAAACTACTGCATATACTTAAAAATTTAAATAAATAAGTAATGTGTATCTCAGCCAACTACATATGCTCCGAAAATTTCATCCTGAACGCATGACTAGAAAAAAATTACCGCAATTTTTCATTTTCAAACCAAAAAAAGCAGGATTTCAAATGAAATTACACCATTGCTGGGATTTGGGGTCAAAAATCAATATTTCAAGTTATGCGTTCTCTGGTCTAGGTAACAGACCCATATTTGTATAGTAGTTTGAAGTCAATTCAAAACAAGCAGCAGGACATTAATCGAAAAATGTCAAAATCATAGGTTTTGAAAAACTGAAAATGAAAAAAGAAATCACTAAAGACAGAAACTCCCGAAACGATCGTTTTTAAACGTAGAAAAAGCTACGGTGAGTTTTTTTCAGAAAGAATATCACAACTGAGTCAACGGCCAATATCATATATATATATATATATATATATATATAATATATATATATATTTATATATAATATATATATATATATATATATATATAATATATATATATATATATATATATATAAGTATATATACATATTATATATATATATATATATATATATATATATATATTATATATATATATTATATTATATATATATATAATTTATATATATATATATATATTATATAATATATATAATATAATATAT
>JABUQX010021154.1:0-26440 GCA_015478945.1 Trachelipus rathkii | reverse complement strand
ATATTGTATTGTATACTTTGAATAAAAAGGTACAACCATGATACATTATTTCATGTGTATTTGATATGATTTAGGGAATAGGTATATATATCAGACTAGGATTGGTCCTCTTCTCCTTAGGTGATTGTTCTACACTCTACAATAGTGCAATAATCTTCAATGATTATTCCTCCTCATGTGGTCGTAGCATGAATGGTTCTGCTTGTGTGCTATGATACTTTTTCGCCTTTCTGTACATAATTCGATTAAGACATAGATCTACGATGTGTAGCTTGCTCTTCGCCTATACTTAGTGGCTCGCTCTGTTTTTAAATTTAAGGATTGAAAAAATAAACTAGGGCTTGTTAGTCCTCTCCATCGCGGTGAATTGTGGAATTGCGATGTCCGTCGCCAGATTGCGCCGTTGCTCTCGCGAGATCGCATTTCTCAGGCTCAGTTATACCCGTTCCACATGCAATTACTCGCTCTCTGTAGTCTTTTTTAATTAGTATATCGCAATCACGCGCTAGGGTGTCGCCAGCATTGTTCGGGGTAGTCGGCCGGCAATTGTCGTGGTGATGGATATGGGATACTTTGGTGGGCACTATAAAGTGCTCGTGACAAACGCTTCACCTCTCTTGATTGGGCCCATTTTTATATTGGTAGGATATATATATATATATATATAAATATAATTTTTATTATTATATATTTACATATATATTATTTATATATTATTTTATTATATATATATTTAATATTATATATTATTAATATATATTTATAATATATATTATATTATATATAATTATTATATATATATTATATATTTATATATTTATATTATATATATATATTATATATTATATATATTAATTATTTTAGCATGTTGAAAAAAAAATTTTTTATGTATTAGAAAAATTATTTTAATTCAAGCATTGCTGATGATAATAATCAGATACCCAATATTATTATTATTTCTATTTATAATATATATATTCTACGTGATCCTCTAATATAAGTGAGCATATATGATATTTCTGAAATATATGGGTAAATCTATTTTTAGTCTCCAATCAAATGATACATTAGTATTTATCTAGGAATTAGATTCGATGATCTCAATATGTTAGTTGAATTCTATAGATTATTTAAGACATAAAATATTTAATTAGAGTATTTATGGATTATCGCATATTTAAAATTATTGCCACTCGTGAAAGTAGCTTGCAAGTACAAGGCACAAGTACCCAAGTACAAAAGGCAAGTACAAGTACAATACAAGTACACTGGTTTTAGAAACTGCAGTACAAGTAACAGTACTCCAAAATGTACTTAAGGTACAGTACAGCTACAAGTATTGTACTTGAAACCAACCCGAATCTACTAACTAGGTACTACAATAATTCGTTCTAATATGTTTAGTGTATATTATATTTATTATATACATAACTGGATTATCTGTTATACTATTTTACCAGTTAGTTTCGAAGCATCTTATATGGTTGCTCAGTATATTATAGCTATTTAATTTCGGTATAATATTATACATCCATCAGTTTAGATAGTGTAATTCTGTTATGCTCGATAAACATTATTAGTGTATTAGTAATCGGGCTTCTTTCTGTGTATTTGAGATTGGATAAGTGCTGCCACTCGGTGTGTATCTCTCAGTGTGTTGAAATTCTCCGTATCTTTTAGGTAATAGTGATAGGAAGGGTTACTATAATATTAGTCTAAAGCACGTATAATCCTATATCTTGGATTGTGAAGAGATCTAAGGTTATATTTTATCTCCAAGTATAATGTTACGTGGAGTTAGAGTACTGCTCTACTAGTTTCTTTAGGTTAAACTCTTTGATTTGTTCTGACTTATAATCATGTACATATCTAATTCTAAATCATAATTTTTCGCCAATCTGGAACATTTTTGATTTTAGTTAAAGTTTTTATTAAGGTTTTCCTGTGTCATATGGAACTTGGCTCTGTGCTTTAATATTACTCTTGTTATGTTTTTTAGCTTTTTACTTGTTTGAGGAGCTCATTGATAGATTTTTGGTGAGTTTGCTTATAACGGAATAAGTGTGAAAGCAAAAAAAAATATTGTAGATTAGAAGATCCCTCCTATACGATATTTTCCTCTGTGCATGGAATATCTATCTACCAGATAAATATATTAAGTTTGTTTGCTTAGGCTGTAGTGCCTAGTGCCGTGTCTTCTCGTAGGTGTATGGACAATTGGTAGTTATTTAGAGAATTCTCTCTCTTCATATTTGTACTATTCATTTCTCATTTCAACTATTCGATTATCCTATATATATATAAGATATATTTTTTAGCTAGTTTTATGTTTATTTAGTTCAATTCTGATATCATTTTTGAATACAGTTCTTCTAATTGACTATTCAGATTGATATATATTCACTCAACTATTGCTATAATTTATATAAATGTATACTTGTTATACATCAATTTATTATATATTACCTGTATTTCTAATTTCTCTAGATTAAACTCATTTGTCTGTATGTGTTTCTCAATTCGTATACTTAACTCGTTCTAAATCGTAGGTCAGTATATTATTCTCTTCTTTGTGCTAATAGATTTTATTTTTTACGCTTATCGTCATATCTTATCGCTTAAATATTATGCCTCTCTTCTAGTGTTTACAGCACGCCGTTTCGCGATTTGCGCATGATTATTTTAGTTGTTTTTTTTTGTTAGATATTTTCTAAGCTGTTATATGATTATCCTCACCTACTCTGGTAATTTAAGTGGTCGCGCGACATGATTGCAACAGAGGTATGCTCAGGACTTTTTATTACTTTTATGTTATAATCAGTCTGCTCTTTTTTTCTCTTCTTCCGTTCGCTATGATTGTGTTGTGGGCAGTAGGCAATTTAATAATAGGTGTCATGGTCGCTCTTGCTATCGTTTTGATCATCGTCTCTCTCTTACTCAAAGCTCATTTTAAATTGTAATATTGTTTGGTCATATATAATTACTAATTAGTTAATTATTTATAATGAGGCGATAATATAATACTCAAAAGAAATTCGAAATTCTTCGCTGTTTGTTTGTAGACATAGCAAGAAGATGATACCTAGTCATTATTATATTAATATATATCGTAAATACAGATTCGTGCATCCTAACTGTCTCTATTCAAGTTAGTAAGTATTTATTTTATTTATTGGTACACCTTTTAGCTATATAATGTATTTATTTTGTATAATTAAGTTATTACAAAGTTCAACGTCTTACTAAAGACATTTCTAAATCGATAAATTTGCATAATTTTTTTTTGTTTAACTTTATACTCTATTCTTAATATATTATTCTTAATTATTGTTATTATTATATATGTATATTTTATAATATTTAATTTTCTATATAATTTATTATTTATTATATATAATTATATATATATATAATATTATATATTATGTCAGTGTCTAAAGCTGACATTTAACACTCTTATTATATTATTATACAACGTGCTAGCACCTTACTCATAGATAACATATTATATATATATTTTAGTAGATAATCTAGCGTATATATATATATATTCTAAGGTATCAGGGGTTTTTATTTTTGTTTTTGGTTTAATTTTGTTTGAAGTCACAAATTTCTGTTCCAAAATGAAAACTAAAAAAATAAGGGTAAAATTAAAATCATATTGAGGAAAAATTTTTAACTTTTATATGTCAAAAAAATAATTTTGATGAAAAAGAAGTTAAAAAGTAGAAATTATTTAACTATATATTATATTATATATATATATATATTAATATATATATTTATTATATTTAATATATATATAATTATATTATTTATCACAATATTAGTCGCAAATTATAAATGATTTATATATTTTATTGCCTAAAATTATTATTATTTAGTTATATATCAATATCTTTGTATATGTATCATATTAATATATTATTTTCATTTGTTTTTTAATTTAGGTAAATAACATATAACCTTGGCTTGTTCTCTTCGATTAATTCGTAATTATTGCGTATAATTGCTCGATTCCGCATTCCGCTCAATTGTCGGTATATAATGTATTCTGGTATTCTCTATGCTATATTCCGCCACTTTTTTAATTATACGCAATTGCATAATTTCCGCATTTATTTATTGGTGTGGTTAGTATCCGCTATTGTATAGTGAGATTGCTCTCGGAGTAAATGACGGATACTTATAATTTCGCGAACGGCGCGTTCGGGTTCCACTAGTAGCATAGTTACTTATTTGTACTTACTGTACTGTATTTAAGTACATTTTGTGTTAGCTATTGTACTTCTGTACTTGTGCAGTATTTTCTTAAACCAGTGTTACTTGTACTTGTACTTATGTTGTGATATATGTTATGTTCTTTATGGTTATTATGTGCTTTATATATATATTAATTTATATATGGACATGATTTAATAAACTTTTGCATTTTATAACTTGCAAATAATTATTATTATTTTTTATTTTTATCATATTATATCATATTATTATTTTTTTCTAATAATATGTTTTAATTATAATTATTTCCATTGATGAATATTATATAAAGTAATTGGCCAATTTTTATATATATATATTAATAATATTTAATATATATATATTATTAGGGTGTTATGTATATGGATAATTTATTTTTATAGAAACGTTTAGATTAGTATATATAGTATATTACTTTTTTTTATTATAGTTGTATTTTTGATTCATTAAGAATATAAAATTAAATATCTTATCAGTGAAAAATGCAATGAATACTTGCTTATTAGTAGAAGTACATAATTACCATAAGTATACAAAGGCCTTCAGTACAGTATCAAGTCTAGTACTCTGGTATTTGGAATCTGCAATAAGTACGAAAACTTTTCCAAATGATTTTTTACTTCGTGTCTCGTATTAGTCGATTCCCAACACACTTAAGAATATATCACTATATAACTCTAATAAATATATATATTATATATCATTAATTTGAGCCTTACCTACAAAACTAACCTGTAGTTGTCTGAGCAAAACGTCTACGTAAGGACTATGCTGACTCATTAAATCATTGATATCCCACTTCACAGAAGACATCTGACTAACAAGACTATCGTAATCTACGACACGAGAGGCCACGTGCATATATACATGAATACGAACCTGAAAATTTTAAAAAAATTGTAAAATACTTCAATCTATAATTTTTCATAAAGTTCAGGCTTTAACACTAATTTTTAAAATTTTAAAATCTGAATTCTATAATTTACATATTATTATTATTATTATTATTATTATTATTATTATTATTATTATTATTATTATTATTATTAAGTAGTAGTGGTTGTAGTAAAATAAGCAGTAGTAGTAGTAGTAAAAAGAAGTGGTGGTTGTGGTTTTAGTAGTAAAAGAATCAGTAGGTAGTAAAAAGAGGAAAGAAAAAGACTCGGGGTTAAATAAAGGATTATAATATAAAAGGAAAAGAAAAGGATCCCGGTTAAATTTAAAGAGCCTTTAACAGGGTTAAGGTTAAATTCTTAAAACATCCTTCAACAGCAAAGACTTCAAGAACTATTTTTCACAAGTTGTAAAATTCAACTACTATTAACTATTAAAAAGTCTTAACCTACACAACTCGTAAAAAAAAAAAAAAAATAGTTAAAGAAATTGTAATTTTTCAAGCATATCTTACCTCGGACGTCAACAATACTGTGTTTGAATAAAATTTTTGAAGGAAATTTTTTTTGCTATTACTAGAAGGCATCAATGACTCAATTTGACTCTGAAGAAACTCCAACTGCTGACTCAAAAATAAAAGAGATTCCACGGCAATGACTCTTACAGGTAAACTATACAAAGATTCTGGTGAATCTTTTAAAATATTTGGACTAAGAGTTGGTGGAGGTGGAACCTGTTAAAAATTAAACAATATAAAAATGCAAGAGTACGTCGAATGACTGAGGTGCTGATTGTAGAGAAACAAGATACATTTAGAAGTGGTAGAGGATGTGTAGATCAAATTTTACATTGAAGCAAAAAAGTGAGAAAATGATAAGACGAGGAAATTTTATTTAAGTTTTATGGATTTGCAACAGGTGTATGACGGGATTAATAGGATTCTCTGTAACAGGTGTTAAGGATATATGATGTTGGTGGTACGATTCTGAATGTAATTAAAAGTGTATGTATATTGGTAGTAAAGTGTGAGTAAGAATAAAGGGAATTGAGAGTGATTGATTTAATAATACTTACTAGTAGAGTGAGGCAGGGATGTGTTATGTCTCCTTGGCTTGTTAATTTGTATATGGATATGACGATGAAAGAATTTAAAGTAAAGGTGGTATAGGAGGGTTTTAGAATGATGAAGAATGGTAGAAAATGGAGAATATCTTGTTTACTGTACGCAGATGATTTGGTTTTGTGTGGTGAATCTGAAGAAAGTTTAAGATTGGTATAGGGATTTAAAAATAAATGTAGATAAGAGTATGGTAATGGTAGTAGGTGAGAGTAAGGTGATGGTAGTAGGTGAGAAGAGTCCATAGTGTGAAATCATGTTGAATGGTAGGCAACTGGAACAAGTATCTGAGTTTAAATATTTAGGCTATATGTTTCATGAAAAGGGAACTGACGATGTTGAGTGTAGTAGGAAAGTTGTAAGTGGAAATCAAATCTTTGGTGACTGCAAGGGAAATAAGTCATGAATGCGCAATAGTTTTGCATGAGGGAATGTTGTTACCAGTATTAATGTATAGTAGTGAAACCATGTTGTGGAATAAGAGGTATGGATCGAAGATGGGTAATCTTAGGGGCATTTTAGATGAGAAGAATTGATAAAATGAAGAATGAAAGTATTAGAGAGTTGAGTGGTGTGACAAAAGAAGTAAATGAGAGAACAAAAATGAGAGAGTATTAAGGTGGTTTCCTTATTTGGAAAGGATGGGTGGTAATCGATTGGTTAAGCGATTGTTTATTAGTGAGTATGTCGGGAAGTGACCGACTGGGAGGCCGAAAAAAAAGTGTACCAACTCAGTAAGAAAGTGTTTGAAAGAAAAGATGTGAGTTTGGTTCAAGCGAGAGGAATGGTGCATAATATAAGTGAAAGGCGTTGTTTTGTGTCAGGGCATGTCTGGCAGACTGGAACAGGGGGTGAACCCTCACATTGACGAGATACCACAGTAAAAGGGGGTAGGCGAAGCTCTTGGGTGAATTTTGGCAAGGACGGGCTCGCACTTAAGGGTAGGGGGGTAGGGATTCTTTATGTCATATTCACCTACAATCTGTGGGGATGATGATGAGGATGATAAAATAATTGAACTTAAACTAATGAGATATGTAAGTGAAATAAATGAAATAAAACTAATGGAAAATATGTGAAATAAATGAGCCAAAACTGGCTTATTTCACCATTCTTTTATATCTATATAAACTTCAAATTAACACTGGGTCCATACCTCACCCTTCTCCCCCTAATCCCTCAAAAACAAACAAACAACATCAACAACATCAACAACATAACAACAAAACAACAAAAAAACTATAACAAAAAATAAAAACTCACTTTGTCGACTTCATTTTCTTCAACATTAGTTTCATTCAAGACTAGCCTTTCTTCAATTCCTTGCAAAGTTGTTCGTAAACGAGGGCTTAAATTTGAGTCTGATATACCTCTTTAAAAAAAAATAAAATAAAATAAAATATATATATATATATATATATATATATATATATATATATATATATATATATATATATATATATATATATATATATATATATATATATATATATATAAGTATAGTATAATATCACTAATATAATATATATATATATATATATATATATATAATATATATATATAAAAATAAATATATATATATATATATATATATATATATATATATATATATATATATATATATATATATATATATATATATATATATATATATATACTTCTTTCTTCCTTATATATCATATATATATATATGTATCATATATATATACATATGTAACAATATACATACATGTAATACAGCCATATACATATATAACATAATATATATATATATATATATATATATATATATAACATATATATATATATATATATATATATATATATATATATATATCAGGATTGGCATTAATAAACCCCCAAAAAGACCAAAACAGGTTTTTTCCAAAAAAAAAAAAAAAAAAAAAAAAAAAACACTTGATAAAACCCTCCATTTTGCCCACTTGGGTTTGTGTAACAATAGCGTGTAACAAAGCGTTTATGGAGGGTATAGTTCAGAAGGGTTGGAGGAGAGCAGTAATAGTACCCTTATATAGGGGTAACTGTAGGAATTATAGGGGAATTAGCTTTTTGAGTGTTGTAGGAAAGATATATGCTGGTATTTTGGTAGAAAGAGTGCGTCGAGTGACTGAGGGACTGATTGGTGAAGAACAAGGTGTGTTTAGGAGTGGTAGAAGATGTGTGGATCAAATCTTTACCTTGAAGCAAATGATTGAGAAAATGAGAGAAGGTTTTATGGATTTGCAACATGCGTATGCTAGGATTAATAGGGAAGCTCTATGGCAGGTGTTAGTAATATATGGTGTTGGTGGAAGGCTTCTGAATAGAATCAAAAGTATGTATGACGATAGTGAAGCGGGTGTAAGAATTAATAATGTTGAAAGTGATTGGTTTAATATTAATAGCAGAGTGAGGCAGAGATGTGTCATGTCTCCTTGGTTATTCAATTTGTATATGGATGGGGTTATTAAAGAAATAAGAGGTGGGGGTGGCAGGGGAAGGTGTTAGAATGATGAAGAATGGAAGAGAGTGGAGGGTGCCCTACCTATTATATGCGGATGATTTGGTTTTGTGTGGCGAATCTGAAGAGAGTTTGAGAGGATTGGCAGAGAGATTTGGCAGGGTGTGTAAAAGGAGGGGGTTGAAAGTAAACATAGATACTGTGAGTGAGGACAGTCCTCTGTGTAAAGTTATGCTGGATGGTAAGGAAATGGAACAGGTGTCTGAGTTTAACTACTTAGGATGTATGCTGGATGAAAAGGGAATGGATGATGCAGAGTGTAGTAGGAAAGTCGTGAATGGTAGGAAGGTGGCTGGAGCAATTAAATCCTTGTTGGATGTAAAGAGATCAAGTCTTGAGTGCGGTAGGGTCTTACATGAGTATATGTTGTTATTTGTGCTGATGTATAGTAGTCAAACTATGGTCTAGAGCAGCGGTCTCCAAACTTTTTTGATCGCGTACCCCTAAGACGAAAATAATTATAAGTTGTACCCCCTATAGCTATAATATAATATAATATAATCTAATATAATAAAATATAATATATTAAAATATAATATAATATAATATGCACATAGTAATATAATATATAATAAAAGACACGGCGAACATCGAGAGAACCTCACACTCACGTGATACACGATCACACACTCGCAAGTGATCGTGAGCCTACTTCTTTGGCGTACCCCCAAATATCACTTTGGGTACCCCCTGGGGTACGCGTACCCTACTTTGGAGACTACTGGTCTAGAGTAACAGGTATAGATCTAAAGTACAATGTGTTTAGAATGACAATCTTAGGGGCGTGTTAGGTGTGAGAAGAATTGATAAAATGAGGAATGAACACATTAGGGAATTGTGTGGTGTAAAGAAAGGAGTAAATGAGAGAATAAATGAAAGTACATTGAGATGGTTGGTCATGTGGAAAGGATGGATGATAGTCAGTTGGTTAAGCGGATCTATAGTCTGCAGTGGTGTCAACAAATCGACCGGCTGGCAGACCTTGAAAGAAAAAAGTAGGATCAGAGTCAGTTAGGAATGCCTGAAAGAGAGGCGAGATAAAAGGTTCATAATAGGAGTGAATGACAGGATTTTGTGAGTGAATATGGTTGTGGCCCACCTGAGCCCAAGGATGTTGCTGCTATCTTGATACAGTCAGTGAGGGTCCGTGGCTCGGGTGGATTTCTCTGACTGCGGTGGGTTCTCACAAAGGATATAAAGGATGCGGTAAGGCTGGGCTTTCTTTTCGATTTGCGTCATACTCTTCTACTACTTTTTTGTTTCCAGTGCATGCTACGTACCATACCCCCACAGTCTTGGGGAGAGAAGGTGGGTAATGATGGTGATGATGATAATATATATATATATATATATATATATATATATATAGGTATGCTACTCCTATATATATATATATATATATATATATATATATATATATATATACTATATATATATATATACAGTATATATATATATATATATATATATATATATATATATATATATATATCTTTGCTCTTAACTATAACTATATATATATATATATATATATATATATATATATATATATATATATATTCTTCTTCTTCTTTATATATATATATATATATATATATACGGTATATATATATATATATATATATATATATATATATATATATATATATATATATATATATATATATATATATATATATATATATATATATATATATATATATATATATATATATATATATTTATCTTTTATATATATATAATATATATATATAATAATATATATATATATATATATATATATATATATATAATTTAATATATTAAAATCTATACTTGAGTAATAATAATAATAATAATAATAATAATAATAATAATAATAATAATAATAGCTAAACATTACCTGTCAGTAAATAGTGTAAACACTGCATACATATAATATTCAAATAAATGACTTAAACATCGGAAAACATCAAAAGCGATTGGCTGAAGAAGTTTCATCATCTGAATATATTTACCAAATAAACGAAGAATGGTAAGGGTTGTGTTTGTAACCATTGGCACCTAAAAAAAAAAAAATTTAAACCCTTTTATATTTATTATTATCGACAAGGCTGCGAAACTGGTAATTTTTCTTTTTGCTAGCTTCAACCTGACTCCGCCTCACATCATTATAAAATACTCAGCTCGGGCTCCACCCTCCACCATTTTAAAATTGCATGGCTCCATTGGCATAACTAGTTAATTTCTTTTTTTTCTCTCTTATGGGGGGGGAGGGGGACATGGCCCCTTTATCTGAGAAGTTCAGAATGTCTGTTATTTTATTGACTACTGTAAATAAATTTTGGTAATAGTTGAGATTAGCCGATGCTGATGAAATATTGATTATTTTTTTTCGATAATTGTTTTATTTTATATATATCTTTCATCTCCATGTAAGAGGCCTTAAAAAAGCACTGCCAAACCTCTCTCATATATAAATTTAATCCATCTACCAAATTATTTTTTTTATGTTTAAATTCTGTTTATGACCCATTAAGTTTAGGTACAAAATAAACTTAGTTCAATACCTTATGGATATCCTTTTTCTTCTTAACTGTGCTATTGGGTTTCTCTCCCGTCTGCTCATCAACAAAGTCTCTTTTTAACTCCTCTGAAAGCTCATCATCACTGTCATCTTCACTAAGAGCATTTTCTGTCACCTCATCAGCCATTATATTTTCTTCAATGCAATCTTCGTTAATAGAGTCAAAGGGACTTCCTTCGTCGAACATTTCAAACAAGTTCTTCTTTAAAGACTCTACCTCTATTAGAATTCAACATTTAAGAACATTGGGTAATGTAATATTCATTTGTATATTTTCAATACAAAATATAATTCCCTAAAAAATTAAATGTTTCAAAAAATAATAATAATAATAATAATAATAATAATAATAATAATAATAATAATAATAATAATAATAATAATAATAATAATAATAATAATAATATTAATAATAATAATAATACCTTTTCTTGGAGATGAAAGAGGCGTGTGCAATTTAGCTCCAAAGTCTTCCTTTAAAAATCTATATTCTACCAATTGATTAATATGAAAAGTATATTTAACAGGACAAATTTCCCAGCCTTCATTTTCCAAGAACATGTGAAGTTGCTCCATTCGTGTGGAATGATGAGAACGAAAAAAACTCAGAGACTGTGCTTTAATGGAGTCTTGTAAGGTTTCTGACTGACTATCACAAAAAGATTTACCAACTTCAATTAACTTGTTAATGATTCCCAAAACTTTTAAAAAGTCATCAAATTTGAAGTGACATGGGTCTGAAGCTAATATGTATGTTCTAACCTTAGCCTGAACATCTTGCCATAATCTAATTAAGCCATGGTCAAGTTTTTGTTTAATATAATTATCTTGAGTATCGATATGTGTAGTGTTCACAGTGTTGTCATTAGCTCCAATTTTCAAGATTTTGGTATCCTTATGCCATTTTATAATACTATGGTAGTTCTTTAAAATATTCCACATACTTTTACTAAGATCAAGAAAACAAGCAAGAAAAAATTCCTGATTTATATTTTTACATAATTCAGAATATTGAAGTTTTGAATAGGAAGGGTTACTGTTTCCTTGCCCATTGGAAACGTTATTTATACTAGTATTATATAATTCTACATATCCCAAAATAATATTAAAAGCTGTATTATGAATATGTGATGTTAAATGCATATGAAGTTGATCCAACATTATTTGGGTTTTATTAAAAAGGCCAAATGCTATAACCAATTTCTCATAAAGAGTTTGATTGAAATTAAGTGCTACTCTAGAAACAGCAGAATCAAGTTGCTCTTCAACCATTTCTAAAGTGTCTTGTAATTTAGAACTCAACTCTGATATACAATGAAAGTGTTTGAAAGTTTCTGCAGCCTTTTGGCACTCCAACAGCAACTGAATAGCTCCTGGATAATCTTCAGCTTTCAACAAAACCTGAAGTTGCACATCAGTCATTTGAAGGGTCCGGATAGTTTTCAGTGATTCTATAACATCAGCAACTCTCTGTCTTTTACTATACTTTGATAAAATACCAAGACTTGCAGTGGTAAATTGTGTTCTACCTTCTTTAAGACTTGCACGACCTTCATTGCACAAACTTATAGCTTTGCAAAGCTCTTGCTGGATTTCGGCAATACATACAATTTCTTTCGTATACAAACCTTGCTTTTGTAAAATCAAGTTTGAGACACACTTCGTAACAACTGCATGTTGTTTTCTTAAACGTGATCGAATTCCATTAATTACATGTATGTCTGTAATATCAGGAAATTTCTTTAGTTCAAGTTCTCCCACATCCACTCCATCTATTTCAAAATAAGGTGCTTCAATAGATTCAATTACAGCTTTTTCTGCTTCTGGAGTGAGTTTATGTTCATCAAGATATGATCCTATTCTCTGATGCTGGGAGAAAATGGCAATTCTACCTTCAAAATCATCTTTTGTAACAGTTTCTTGAATATTATGAGTAACTTTTAAATTAAATTTCTGTTTATCAATAAATGATTTTAACTTCTCCTTAATATCCATATTAAGAAAAAAATGCTGAAATTAATCTGAAAAATAGAATCTTTGAAAAATTTGATTATTATTAAATATTCAATAGCCTATCAAATATTAAAAGTATATTATATATATATATATATATATATATAAAAATATATATAATAATTATATATATATATATATATATATATATATATATATATATATATATATATATATATATATATGATATATATATTTACCATAACTTTTAGGTATGGTTACGATTTGGTTATTTAAAACATTAGTGGAAGTATTTATGAGGTTGTTAAATTTAAAAAGACTTTATATTTCGAGAAAGAGTTTAAGTTCCAAAGTGAGCGATGTGGAACGAAATTTGCTTCCACAGAAATTGAAGACAAAGTGTCGGGAGTAGAGCTTGGGACTTCGGTGATGAGTGGCAGTGTTACAAGTGTGCGCTGTTTACTTATATAAAAGTGACATTTACCACTTTCCTGTGCAAAAAATGAACTGTGTTTTAAAAGGCATTGGCCCGACAATGGTTTGTTTTACAATTGGATTTACAAAGAATTTAGTGTGAGAAAAATTCTTTATAAAGAAGGCATTATTATATTTGTCTCTATGTTTTGGGAGATTATCCGAGGTCGCAAGCAAATGCTTGCTAAGCCAATTGAATAGGCTGTACCAATGAGTATACGGACTATATTTTTTGAAATTTACGTTGGTCGTATCTATGTACCACAAGAAGAGTAGATTATTTAAATTATATTTTGCTCCGTATGAGCCCTTGGATCTCATTCCTAAATGCCTATTCCTTCACAAGAAAATAAAAACTTACATTATCCACCACCAGGATAAGCGTTTTAATTAAAACATGTGAAATATTTCTCGTCACTAGAAACTTTTGGCGCATGAATCTATGTTTTTTGAAGCTCTCACTACGACCGCTCTATTCAAATCCATGGAGATTTATTTCTCAATAAAGTTGATTGACTTCTTGAAGATAAGACTAATTTATATTATTATGTTTAAAGAAGAAAACTTGTATGTATTTTAAGAAGATTTATATTCTAATAGAAAAAGGAATTTTATTTTATAAGATAATATTTTGTGAACCAAGTACTTTAACCATATGTAAATTGTATATTATTGATACTGTAAAGTGACAATAAGATGAAAAGGATATAAAAATATTTTATGAAACATTTATTATATGTTTGTTGGATCTAAAGAAATACGAGATATATGATAATAACTTATTAATTAAGATAATTACCTAAAAAAAAGTTAAGGAAATTAGTGAGGCTGTTCGCAGATTTCATCCCATGCCAATCAATTTATATATCGTGAGCAACGGCCAACATCCTCTCATGATTTGAAATACTGAAATATAAAATAAAAGGCCATTATTTACTGCACTTCTATGAGGCGAATTAGAATGCATAGACCATAAGGGTCAAACAACGAGTCAAACGATTAGTAAGTAACAACACCCAGCTGGAAAGGTGAAAAAGGTTGGCCGGAAAGCAATGTTCGAAAACGGTGACAGGAACAGGATATTTGGCTCTTAATTTAACTCTTTTGTGTGATTTATTTATTTAGAAAAATTTAAAAAGAAATCTGGTCTGGTACGAAGATATTCCTTCCTGTCAAAAAAAAAATTCTTCTATTCAAGATTTTTTTTTATTTTTGTGGCGACCGGTGTTTCTAACAAGTGTTTTTTTTGACTTCGAAACAGGTGAAGTCTTACACATCAATTTTTTTTTGGATTAATTTTAGAAGCATCTTTGGTCATCAAGAGTGGATCATTTTGCTGCGACGCAATTTCTCTTTCATATACGTTTAGAATTGTTTTTGTTTAGGGATTTGCCACTGCTTATGGGAAAATTTTGAAAATATCGGATAGTAGGTGTTATTGTCTTGTTTCTTCTTTTTCTTGTTGTTAAAGATAAAAGATATTTAAAAAGATATATTTATAGAATAATTTATAAATTATTTATTATTTATTCTTCTGAAAAAGTTTCAAAATTTTTTTTATTGCTGTAATTTACTTAACGATGATTGGAGCGCGCATCATGTAACTTTGTGACGTAATAGAAATATTTCGAAGTAGCCTCACAACGGCTTTCCGTTTCCTGGTCATATGTTCTAGGAATAATTTTCTTTTTTTCTCGTTCATATAATATTTTCATAATTTTCTCAAGAAGTTGAATATTCAAAAAAAGATTTATTATATATATATATAATTATATATAATAGGACAATATATATATATATATACATTACTATATATACTCTGATAGGGGGTTCTTGGTGATGTGGCACTTTTGGGGGTCAAAATTGATGGCATGATAATAATATGAACGAAAGCTAGAATTAAGCCTTTGTCATATATGCGGTATATTCTGATAGCCCAATCCTTTAAACCATAACATTTTGTAAATACATCTATTTCTATAAAACTTAATATGCTGATATGACACTCATTTTAGGTAAGAGACTGGGGATTTTGACCCCAAAAAGTTCAACTTGAGGTTTTGGAAAAAGTGAGATTTTTAGGAAATATATGACTTTTCTGAACCAAAATTTGGGTCAAATATGATGGGTGGGGGTCGAACTATTAGCCAATAAAATGTCTAGTATCTATGCTTCCCCCAAAAAATTTTGGGGGATATCATACTTGGGGGGGGAGCTGGGGTCATTTGTGATGGATTTTGTCATCATATTTGACCCCAAGTTCTATATATATCACCCCCAAAAAGCCATCATATATTGCCCAAATCCATTTTATTTGACCCCATTTTATTTTACTTATACCTTTTGTATATAATTTATCTTTTTCTAATATTTGTTCTTGCTATGATATATTTATAAGTATTTATCTTTTATTTCAGATATATATATATATATATATTTGTATTATATTGTCAAAGAAAAAAAGTATAAAATGCCTAGGAACTATATAAGAAAGCCGAAAAAATATACCACAGATAGTGTAAAACAGGCACTTGAAGAAATCGAAAATGGAGCTTCCATTACTAAAACAGCTCCAAAATATTTTATCTCTTACGGGTATCTACACAAACTACTACAAAGGAAAAAAGCAAATGAAGAACTATTCCCTCCAAGAAAAGTTGGAAACACTTTGTTCTTGGAACAACAAACTGAAGAGAAATTGGTTGTTGCTTTAAAAAAAATGGAATCAATGGGACTTAGTCCAACTACTGAAGAGTTACAGGATATTGTTCATGATTACATTGTTGAAAATAACATTGTCACAAAATTTAAAAATGACAAACCTGGATATGATTGGGCGAATGCATTTCTGAAACGTCACAATTTTAAATTGAAAAGAGGAACGCAAATAAATAAAGCCAGAAAGGGAGTTACTGGTGATCCATTCATAATTTATGACTTCTATAACCAGTTGGAAAATCAAATAAAAGAACTTGGTATTGAGGATAAACCAGAGTGTTTCTGGAACTTAGATGAGACTGGGTTTCCCTTGGATCCAACCAAAAAATTGATTATTGGAAGTTGTGGAAAGAAAACTCTACGAGTTACTCCTGGAAGCAACAGAGAAAACATTACTGTCCTGGCATGTTGTTGTGCCAATGGAAATGCATTGGATCCATTGATTGTACATAAAGGAAAACGAATGTTGGAGTCATGGATAGGAAGAGGGAAAGACGTATTACCAGGTATATTGTATTCAGTTTCAAAAAATGGATGGATGACAAAAGAGGTGTTTGAGGAATTTTTTGATCATTTTGTAAATTTAACAAAAGATACAAGGCCAATATTACTCATAATGGATGGTCATTTAAGCCACACTAGTATTAAAACGATAGAATTAGCTATTAAGGAAAAAATAGTATTGATGAAGCTTCCAGCTCATTGTACAGATCAGCTCCAGCCATTAGACGTAGCATGCTTCGCTCCACTTAAAAGCTATTATGACACAGAGCTTACAAAATATGTCAGTGACACTGGTGCAAATGCCCCGCTAAGGAAAGATATGTTTGTAGAGTTATTGTGCAAAGTATGGAAAAGAGGTCTTTCTTCAGTCAATATAATATCAGGGTTTAAAAAGACTGGAATATTTCCATTTAATGCTAGTGAGTATGATGTTAAGCGATTAAATGAAAAAAAAATAAAAACCTACAATGCATGGGTAGAAAGAGGGAAACCATTAACCTCAGACAATAATGCAGATTTGGAAGGAATTTTGGAAACAGTTAATGTAGAAAGAAATGTTGAGGAAATTGAAGAAAGGAGTGAAACACCAGCACCTGTAGAAACATCATTTAATACCCCTTCAACATCAAAGGCATTACCACCTGCAATGACAGAGAGGTCATCAGAATCACAGATGCTCTCTCCAGAAACACTCATCAGATATTTAAAACCAGTAACAACAGAAGATTTGGTGAAGGAGTTAACTAGGAGAATGGGTCCCAAAATGAAATTAACATTTGAACCCATACATGAGAAAAGTCTGGAAGAGATTCTCCATGCACGAGGTAGAGCAGTAGGTGAGAAAAATAAATCAAGAAGGGCAATACAAACCAAAGCTCTTGTATTATCTCAGGAAAAATGTCTTCAAGCATTGAAAGATAAAGAATTGAACATGAAAAAGAAAGGTGTAAGAGGAAGACCCAAAAGTGTATCAGTCTCTGGAAGCTCACAGGCAAAGAAAAGAAAGATTAGAAATAAAGTCCTTGAGGAGACAACATCCGAATCTGACATATCAATAACAAGTGGATCATCTGATATTGTAGATGAATTTGATGAGGAATCGAATGTAGAACAAGATGATGATGGTATGGTGCAAGAGCAATCACAACATGAAGGTGTAACAAAACCCCGTATAACAAACGAATCTGAAAATAAATACTATGCAGTGCTTTACACAGAACCAAAACCACCTAAATACTTTTGGGGGAAGGTCCTAAAAGTATTCAGACATGATGACAACAGTGATGTTAGTGAGATTGAAATGAAATTCTTGAAGAAACATTCAGTTGCGAGTGACCCTGCAGATTGGAACTGGAAGGATACTTCAGAAATAGATATAATAAAAAGCAGCTTCATATTCCATGGTCCAGAACTACCCACCATAAGAAAAGGCATTTTATACTTTAATGATTTGGAAATTGTCATCAAACATCCAAAAGATAAGTAAAAATGTTAAAAAATAAAAAAATAATATAATTAATGATAGTAATAATTATATAATATACCTGGGATGAGGAATCCGTCATTACGGACGAAATTTAAATTTAAGAAACTTTATAAACAGGCAAAGTTGAAATTAAACTGCAAGAAGAAATTAAAAATTGCAACCAAACTACAAAAAACAATTAAAATAAGGTAAGTTGTGTAAATATATATATAGATATATATATAATATATATATATATATATATATATATATATATATTATATATTATATAATATATATATATATATAGTATATATATACGATATATATATATATATATATATATATATATACCTATTAAATTCAATTTAATATTTTTTTTTAAAAACCAAATTTAACCATCATAATGCACCCCCAAACCATCATCTTTCCCCCCCTGGTGGGGGAAAAATAGCTAAATTCAGAATATTTATTTTTAATTAATTTGTTAAATAAATCAATAATACTTATATATTATAGAGTGATACCAACATATTTTTTGGAATATTAGTAATGACAATAAACTTTACATATTTTGATCGTGTAATCTTCATTATTGAAATACATCGCTAAGCACCCCACCAGACTTATATATATATATATATATATATATATATATATATATAATATATATATATTATATATATATATATTATTATATATATAATATATATGTGTATATATGTATATATGTATATATATATATATATGTATATATATATATATATATATATATATATATATATAATATATATTTTTTTTTTTTTCTTGCCTTATTGCATACAACTTGTAATATATTTCTTTACTGCGCAACAATCATATGTTAAATATTTCATGTTCGAGGCTATCAAGTTCATGGGATTTCACAGCTGCGTAGTTTGTTAAATAGAAGTTGAATAACGGTAAAGAGATCTTATAACGGGGTTTTTCTTGTGCAGTATTCCAGTTATAACTGACTTTGCTTTAAAAGATTTTTTTTTTGTCTCTTTTTATTCAAGCCTATTACAGTAATAAATAGTCATATGTTTATTTACTTATTTATTTGATTAAAATTTAATATATTATTAATAATAGTAATAATAATATTATTATTATTATTATTATTATTATTATTTGTCTTCCTTTTATATACAGTTATGAATGTATATCTTGGTGCGTAATTGTTTGTGTGTGAACTGTTTGTCGGTCTGATATTTTCTTTTGTGGAGGAATAAAAGTTTTTCTACGGAGAGTAAAAATTTGTCTTCTGAGCGTCTACAGAAATAGAATAGTGGTACAAAGTCTACCACGCACCGACCCCTCACACAAGGAATTACAGTTCGATTTTCTGCGAAGTTCTCACCAAATAATTTACAGAAAGAAAAGTAGTAGGCTATTTTAGAAAAGAAAAGTAGCAGGTTATTTTTGGAACCTTATATTGACTGCAGCATAAATTTTCTTCGACGCCATCTCTCTGTGTATAGATGATAGAGAAAGAATGTGGAAGAGACTGCAGTGTGTGTATTTTTTTTGTGGGATTATTGTAACAGTTTTGATCACATTAGTCACCGTGAGCGCGTGAAGTAAATTTGTTGATTTTTTTTTGCTGAAATAATATTTTAACGCACGTTAAAAGGCAGTACTGAAACGTACTATATAATTCTGATTATTTATTATCTCGTTATATATAATTCTTTATATATATATATATATATATATTATATATATATATATAATATATATTATAGATATATATATATATATATATATATATATATATATATATATATATATACTATATATATATATATTCATTACTTATTTTTGAAGATAATTAACATATATTTTGTGTTTTAAGGTACATATATATGAAGAAAGAAAAGAACAAAACTCCGTTCAAGATTTTGGATTGAAAGTGCATCGTTGCATAATCGCTGATTCAAAGAACTTACAAATAAAAGTTAGAAGAAATTTTAGGAAGAGTCTCACTCAAGAGGCGGGTTTACAGGGCTAACAATTGCAAGCATTTACTTATTTATTTATTTATTTATTTTTTTTCTCGATTATTTTTTTTTTAAATATTTATTTTTTTTTTTCTTTTATAAATTATTGCATTGATATTACGAGGCTGATGTCCTCGAGGGTTATTAACAATTCAAGTCGATTTGTGAAGATGTCCAGAGGAGCATTGTTTGGAAGAGAAGCCATCCTGTAAGTCGGTGTCTATTGTACATTAAAATTTGGTTTATTTTTTTTTTTTTTTGTGGTGTGGTAAAAATTATTTTTTGTTTTTCTCCTTTTTTTTTTTTTTTTTAGATTTTTATTCATTTTGTGAGTCGTAGTTTTGTCATATTCGTTATTTTTTTTTGTGTCTGTTGTGAATTATTTGTTTCTTGTGTACGTCGTTATTTTTCTGTCAACTTTTTGTCCGTTGTCCTATTTTTGTATCCCCTCTTTAAAGTGTTTCATTTTTTTTTTAATGCCTTCTGATACGGAGGAAGATACCGTGTTTTTAAACGACGATAATAAGGAGATTCCACCCACTAGTGGTGGGGGGCAACAGCCGAGTAATATTTCACAGAATATTTCCTCTTCTAGTGTTTCAAATTCCGAGAATATGTCTAGGCCTACATTAAATATTGACAGGTTGACGCATTCACGTCCCAACATTCCGATTTTAATAGGCTACATAGACGACTGTTGGCGGGGGCCGAGTCTAAATTCGTGGTTCGCTGCTATTGAACTTTATTTTGCCGACGAAGGAATCAGCACAGATTCTGAGAAACTGAGGGCTTATACCCGTTTCCTTTCTCACAAAGAAGGTAATGTTTCAGCGCTTATATTATCTACCCCAGAATTGTCTCAGGCTACTTCTTGGCTTCAGTTCAAGACTGATTTATCATTATGCCTGGACCCACTTAATTCTAAGAGCTCTTTCGAGGCTTTTAAAGATTTTATTGACGTGAAGTGGAACTCTCATCACTCACTCCCTGAGTACCTTACAGAGTCTCAAAGGGCATTACAGTTGTTTCTAGATTCGTCGTCGATGTTACATGGTGTGGATTTTTCTCCAGAACAACGTAAGTTGTTATTATTTTCGTCTTTGTATATAAATGCTAAGCCGCAATTCCAGAGGATTCTGAATGAGGAATTCTCCATTTCTAATTCGATACCGCAACAGATACAAAGCTATCTAAAAAAGAGCCAAGTTATTAACAGTGGTAAGGTTGCATCGTCTTCGGGGAAGACATCTAATTTTAATAATGCTATTCCTGTTTACACAGCTCAACACGAAAGGAATCAAGTTGATCCTTTTCTTCATCGTTCTCCTAAGTTGAGAAGTCAACCTAATAATGTTGCATATTCTTTTTCTAAACCTCAGTCTCCGACTCCGAGACGTCAAGATACACGAAGTAATGTATTCTGCAAAACGTGTGAAAGGGTAGGTCACCATACGTCTCAATGTATATACGGACCTTTTTGCTCTCTCTGCTTTCAAAAACATATTAGGGGCTCGCAGAGGAGATGCCAAAACACAGTTTGGAATCCTCATTCTTCTCAGAGTTTAAATCGTATTAAGGTAATCACACCTTCTGAACTAGAGAAATATTCTCAAAGTAGGAATAATGTTCGTTCCAATTCTTCATTTTCTAAGAGTCCTAGACAGGGTTTTACACAAGGTCAGAGCGGCCGTAATCAGCATTCACATGTAAATTTTTGTCAAGATTCGTCAATTATGCATCCTAAAGGTAATAAATATAATACTAATGTCCAGAATAGGCAGGTATTTTCGGGTAGAAACTCCCCTCAAACTCATGGAGATAGAATAGTTAAGTATCCGTCTCCGAGTTCGTTCCAAGATAACGAACGTCACCACGTGTCTCAGGTCGATTTTTTAGACCCAAATTATTTTTCAAATTCAAATGTGAGTAGTATAAATGTCAAATATGGAGTCAGTGAAGATGAAATTCACGATAAAAGTTCGAATTTTTTGCAGTCTAGACGGGATAACTGTGCTATGAATACGCGCCATGCGCAAGATTTTTATGATAATTTTGCATTCCGCCCAGCGAAACTATCGCATGAGTCCAATTCTTTTGTTAGTCATCATGACGATGATGAGATACAACCTCATTCTCATGATCTTAATTTTCCTTCTCGTAGTAAGGCGACTCGAAGTCGCGATATTTCTCCTCATTCACTTAAATATGCCGGTGAAGACATTGTAAATCAAATCCTTCATTTGGACCCAGATTATGTTTCAAATCTTTCTCCGCAGGAGCAATCTTTAAGTTTCTCTGTAAGTAGAGAAAATCCTCGTACAAATACTGTTTCTCCAGTTCACGAAAGTCGTGAAAATTGTTTAAATATTCAAGGCCAGAATGTGCCTTCTAATCATTTTGCAGATGCAAATAGTTTCCATATATCTTCTTGTAGTGATCCATATAATAGTATTTCCTCAAGTACGGAACATAATATTGACGAAGATGACGTTTTAGAACGATCATATTATTTTCGAGGATCTGACGAAGCATCCAATTCCTCAGATCGGAAATACGAAGATAGTATATATATGCAGGATTTTCAATAAAAGGTAGAAATCATCGGCCTTGTGATGTTCTAATTAACCTCGAAAAGGCACCCGCAGCGTTTGAAAGTAGTATAGTTTGTCGTGTCGATCCTTCTGAAAAGGATTATTTTTCTCATAAAACTTCGTTTTCTCGTACCGAGGTAAGATATTGTACAACTCAAGTAAATTTATGTGGCAAAATGAAAATGTTTAAAGATTTTAAAGCAGTCATAGGTAAAAAAAAAAAAAAAAAAAAAAAAAATGATTTTTTAAAGCAGTCATAGGGTAAGTGCGTAAACAAAAAGCTGACTTTAGTCGATTGTAAAAAACTTTCCTAGTTAGAAGTATACTGACTTGTTTAAAACTCCTGTCTTCAATATTCTTCACTTACAAATACGTTGATTTTAAATTACGAATTAGCTTACAGGTTTTATCGATTTAATGATGTAGAGATAAAGATGTTTAAGAGCCACATATCCAATCCCAATTTAAATTCCATTCCTAGTCTTTCACATAAGGCCGTTATTCATGGCATTCCAAAGAAAGATAGCGAAGTTATTGAGCTCTCTAAAGCTCGTAACAAACTCAGTCCGGGTAAAGTTTGCTATCAATATAAAAAAAAGTTGGATCAGATCGATCAAAATAGTTTTAATTTTGTATATATTTGCTTTCTTAATATTAGGTTAGATTTTGCGAACAGAAAGGTAGTAGATAGTAGGATGAATCAACTTTGTCCTAGCCAGATAATTTTTTCTGAAGTTTGGTACGAGCACAGGTACCAAGGGTTCAATGAACCTCATGCAAGTTTCCATGTTTTTCAAAGGAATATAAAGGTAGGTGAGAATGAACCTTTCATAATTCACTTACGAGTAAATATAGGTAGTTTTTCTAATGACCAAAATCAGATTTTTGATCCTGGAATTGAAAAAGTTGATCCAGTTCTGTATTCTAAATGAGTCAATGACTTGCGCATTTTTAACGAGAAATCGGTAGGAAATTTTTCCTTAATGTTTTTTTTTTTCGTTCCAATAAGAGGGTTGAAATCTTTCACAGTACTCCTATACATGATCGTTCCGATCATAACTCTTCCTTTAATAACGAAGATTCCTGTTCTTAATTCCGTTTCATAGGTTCTTTTTGGGTGTTTTTCTCTGCATGCTTTTCCAAGGGATGTTCTTCGGGATATCTGACAAGTGGATTTGAAGTGTTTTAGTCATGCTTAATTATGTAATTATTTTTTTTTAAGTAATTAAATGCCCAAAGACTTGAAAAGGCGATTATGGAAGGAGGGACTTTCATGTGATGTTTGAAGGGAGGAGTGTTGTTTTCTTTTATGTAATTATTTATATGTGTAAATTATGTATAATAGTTTTCAAATGATTTAGGATTTTTGTTTTTAATAATAGATGTAATTATCATTACGTTAGGAAGAAAATTTATTACATAAATTTTCATACTTTTTCGGGGGGGGGACCTTCTTTACCATAACTTTTAGGTATGGTTACGATTTGGTTATTTAAAAACATTAGTGGAAGTATTTATGAGGTTGTTAAATTTAAAAAGACTTTATATTTCGAGAAAGAGTTTAAGTTCCAAAGTGAGCGATGTGGAACGAAATTTGCTTCCACAGAAAATTGAAGACAAAGTGTCGGGAGTAGAGCTTGGACTTCGGTGATGAGTAGCAGTGTTACAAGTGCGCGCTGTTTATAATATAAAAAGTGAGATTTAAAATTACCTGTGTATCATTTTAATGTGTTTTATATTTCTATAAAGTGACCTTATTTTAAATTGATTTACAAAAGAATTTTGTGAAGAAAATTCTTTTAAAAGGCATTATTATATTTTTCTCTATGTTTTGAGATTTCGACGCAACAAAGCTTGCTAGCCATTGAATAGGCTGTACCATAGTATAGGTACTATATTTTTGGAAATTTACGTTTGTCGTTCTACACAAGAAGAGTAGATTATTTATTATATTTTTGCTCCTGTATGAGCTTTGATCTATTTCTAAATGCCTATTTGTTCACAAGCGAACAAGAAAATATATTTTACATTACCAGGTAACGATTTGATTAAACATTGAAATATTCTCTCACTTAGAAAGAAACTTTGTGCGCATAATCTATGTTTTTGAAGCTCTCACTCCGACGCTCTATTCAATCCATGGAAGATTTATTTCTCATAATTTATTGACTTCTTGAAATACTATTTTATGTCATTTGTTTAAAGAAGAAAACTTGTATGTATTTTAAGAAGATTTATATTTAATATATAATCATTTATTTTAAGATAATATTTTTGACCAGTACTTTACCAAGTGTATAATAGTAATATTTCATATTATAAACTGGTGAATAAGATGAAAAGGACTTATAAAAATATTTATGAACAATTTATATATGATATTTGTTGGATAAAGAAAATACGAATATGATTAATATTTTATTACGTTATTTACGATAGTAACAAAGTTAAGAAATGTAGAGGCACATTCGCGTTTCATATCCTATCGTTAATTTTCACATGCTTCTTTATTGCCAAACATCCTCTCAATGATATTGAATCTGAAATATAAAATAAAAAAGGCCGATTATTTACGTGCACTTCTAAGGAGCGAATTAGATGCTTACCATTAGGTCAACACGAGTCAAGATTAGTGTAAGTACAACCCAGCCTGGAAGGGTAAAAAGGTGGAAATAATATAATATATATATATATAATATATATATAATATATGATATATAGTATATAATATATATATATATATATATATATATTATATATATATATATATATAATATTATATATATATATAATATATTACTATATATATATATATATATATATATATATAATTATATATATATATATATAATATATTTAGGTTTGTGCCGAATATTCAGTAAGTATTCGGTATTCTGCTTTTTGCGAACTATTCGGGCCGAATATTTGAGCTTTATAAACAATAAAATACTTCAACATAAGGGAAAGTTATTTCAATTTAAATTGAAATTCTTTAAAAAACCATTTCCAAAAAATAAAAAATATAGCCAAATTTTGTAGCCAATATGGCGAAAATTCTTTGTCATTTGTCAGATCCAATAAGGGCCTACATTTTTCAATATTCTTAAAAAATAGAATTCATTTAGGGATACGGGATAATGGACCAAACATGGTAGATGGTATAAGGGGAGAGGGGCTTGCTATCAATTTCATGTTTATTCACATGTTGCAACTATGCATTCACGATTCAATATTATGTCAGAAGTCTGTTAAAGATATTTTATTTACTTTGCAGAAGCATATCATCTCTCATTTTCACCATTCAGCAACGGCAGCTGTAAAGCTTAAAACTTTAC
>JABUQX010021153.1:35000-58177 GCA_015478945.1 Trachelipus rathkii | reverse complement strand
ATATATATATATTATATATTATATATATATATATTAGCTAATAAAAACATACCTATCTCTAAGTACACAATTATATAGTCATACTCAGAAAATTCCTAATGTAATCATTATCATATATATATATCATTTCTATAGAGTATACGGACCATTTATATACACTATATATCTAGGATTATGAGTTAGCTATACACGTAGTCCGTGATGCTATTTATATACCTATTATTACTACTCACACATGAGCCTACTATATAGTCATAATATCATAATATATATAACTTATCCTTACAATACAGTAGCGATATTACAGTGGTATAATAAAAATATTCGCAAACCTATAATTCCGATAATAATTTACCATCATACAATATATATACATTGAGGGGATTGTGCGTCAGCTCGAACATGATATACTAAAAGGATGGAGAACCACACATTTAAATTGTAAACTCGACGTGCCGCCGCGCTAGATAATATTAGTAAATTATGCATAATTATATAAATATATATATATATTATATTTCTTATACACTATATGACTATATATCTATTAGAATTATTATATATTTATAATCTTATTAAAAGAGTGACTATAAGCTATAATATATAGGATATTATACTATATGATATGTATATGATATGTGGATAGAAAATAATTTGATTATATATATAATATATATATATATATATATTAGCGTGTGTATGTGCGCGAGTGTGTTTGTGTAGTGTGTTTGTGTGTGTGTGTCCTGTGCTGTTCATCTTTTGAATGAATTTCATCAAAGGCAAGATTTATTTTTCCATCATTTTTAAGTTTAAGATCAATCGTATGAAAGGCTCACTCATAGAAGCTAAGATTAAAGGAGGCGCGCGTTCGATCGCTCGAAGTTTTATTAGAGTATGAGCACAAGACAGTGGAACATATGCATGGAAGATAATTACATTTCTAGAACGACTCAGAGAGTTAACTGAGATGATACGGAATCCTGGTGTCTATATACTGCTTAAAGTGATGGATTTCACGCTGTAAGATACGCTAATTTCTCTGCAGGTGCTTCGCTATCCTAAATTATTTGTATCTGTGTCTTAATATTGCTCCAGTTTAATGATGATATATATATTTACTTGATAAATTCTAGAAATTCTATCTCCTCTATACTCATAGACTTATACTACTGTCAGTGAACACTCACGCACTCCGAGCACTTCGTAAAATATTATTCTATTATTTCTGTCTCTCACTTCTCAATTAATATTAAAACAGTTATTAGACATCGTTTTGTGCAACTGGATTCGAGATCAGGGTTCGCACATCTTATTAATTTAATATTTAACTTTTGTTATTCAAAAAAGAATCAAGTTAATTAGATTTTTGTGATGAGTCTACTTTTATCCGTGAAGATGATTAATAAATATATACGTTATTTTTTAGTTTTTTGGTTTTCAATATATATCTTCTATCATTAAGCATCAAATTTCTTTATCGACTCAATATTGTATAATACTACCGTTATTTCTAACATGAATTTCATCAGGCTCAGTTCCGACTAGTAACATATAGATATCTTGAAACAGTTAATTTTTTTTTGCAGTTTTAACAAGCATTTTCTCTGTTCAAACAAAAAAATATAAACTCTTTCTTTCTTATTTACTTTAGTGTCACTTAAAAGATGGTAACTAAGCACTTAATTTACTATCTAGTATTTCTCGCTATCGATTGCACAGGACTACATTTGTGTATTGCTTTTGGTGCTGCATTCGTCTAATTCTCTTCTCTTTAACCTTATTGTGCACTCTATTTTCTCTGGTAATATATCTCCTCACTCATTCACTATATGTCTAATTGACTGTGATCTATATAATCTACCACTCGTGCACGTGAGGGACTCTATTAACATATATTCGGATAGCTAGAAATAGTTTCGTGACAAAAAAATATATTAGTAATTATAATAATAACTTCTCCAGGTTATCAATATAGAGAGAGAGCTTCACAACTAATGTGTTGTGATAATACAGTTATAATTATAATAGATAGTAATTATAATTCATCTCTAAAACTTATAATTTACTTTGAATTAAAACTTAGTTCGTATTCTATTTTCCTCCTTTTTACAAAGCATATATTCTAAGAGTATCAAATATATAATTATAAATGTTATGATACAATGAAAATAGTGACAAGGGCGACCGATACCCTTTTTTACTAGGGCAAGTATATGAAGGGCATAATTGTAGTTGAATATCTTGAGTAGCTATATTATGTATATATAATGTATTGTAATTATCTATTAATTATCAGTTATAAGGCATCTGACTAGGGTATTCTAGATTCCAATTTATGAAAAAATATGCAATCCACCTATATCCAAATACTTTTGCAAAACCTGATATAACTCTCATTCAGAATTCTAATTTATCTCACAATAGCCCTGTATTAAGCATGTAAGCCAAATCTCTTTAATTTAAATTTTCATACGGGTTTTTGTTATATAGGATGCATAAAACAGTATATATATATATATATATATATATATATATATATTATATAGATATATATATAATAATATATATATACTATTATTATTTCCCTATATTATATATTATAAAACATTTAAGTTATGTCAATTAGTTTTTATCTATTTTTTTTAGTATTTTTGGTGCTTTTCAAGCTATTTTATATATAAATATTTATATATATATATATTAATTATATCTATATATATATTAGAGAGAATGAGAGAGACAGAGAGAGAGATGAATTAGAAAACAAAAATTTTTTGTGTAATTATCCAAATCCTCTATATTCATTTTACACAAAACTGAGTTAATTTGTACAACTGTCAATATATCACACATATAAAAGGTCATCATTAAAATTTACTAAGGAAAGCGAAATCTTCATACAGTTGGATTACTGTGATTGTACACTTTTAAAGATTTGAGAGTTTCACTTCAAATTCTAACATCGAAATTGTTATCCATTTGTATACTTGTTAGTATTTTTCCTTTAAAAATCATTATATATATATATATATATATAATATCATTTTATATAATCAGAATATAAATAATATATATAATATAAATTTTATACTATATATTATATATAAATTTACAATCAATGATATATTATAACCTCATAACTCCTTAGTCTTGTCTCCCTTTCCTATTGGTTCATATATTATATATATATATATATATATATATATATATATATATATATATTATATATACATATATATATATAATATTAATATATGAGCCGAAAGCTTCACAAGTAAAAAAAAATATCTCATTTTATTATTGCAAAATGTTTGCATATACATATGTGAAAGCATGTATACATTATCTCTTATGACTTCACATTTCTCGCGTATTACAATATTCATAAGTGTTTTAAAAAGCTAATTAATTATAAGCTCTAATAAAATTCCCTCCAAAATACAGCATTTCAAAGCTACAAGCTTCATTAATTTGAACAAAACTTTAACTATTATTAAACAATATCAGAAGTACTATCAAGAACGAAAAATACTCCTGTGATGCCAGACACTTAAAACATTTTTTCACTCTCACTCTTTTTATTATTAGAGCTAAGAGTCATTTATATTCAATTTGTATCTCACTGAGAAACAGGTAACACGTAGACGATAATATTTCGAGAGACTCGAGAAAACATATATGAGCACCATACTATTATCGGAGGATAGACACAAAAGAATAATATTGGCCAAAGAATATGAACACATTACAAATTCAATTCTCATAGTGAGTAACTGTTAGTACCTCATTGAAATGGATCGCTTAAGACAAGGGCGATTGTCCGTTATTGAAAGATTCAACATACAATGGAATTCGGAATGTAGCAGCTAAACAGACGACACATCTCATTTAGATTGTTTTGAGAGTCCCTCGACTTACTATCAATACTATCAAATGAGATATTATGTTACTAAATTTTGCTATTTCTAAGAGTAGAGAGAGAGAGAGAGAGAGAGTAGAAGTAAGAGAGAGAGAGATATAGAGTAGAGAGGAAGAGAGAAGAGAAGAGCTTATGAGTAATATATAGAGAGAAGAGAAGAAGAGAGAGAGTTCCGCTGATTCCCAACTACTACGAGCAAAGGCCAAAGAGATAGAAGAAATGAGGTAATGAATTATTACTTTTCTTTATTCCAAAATTAATTATTTAATAATTAAATTACTGTTTATCTCAGCTAAGCCCATATTATTAAAGTAATAAATTTTAAAAATAACTTAAAAATTATAAATAATATATAATATATAATATATATTAATATATATTAATATTATATTAATATTATATTTAATATATAATATATATATTAATAATATATATATATATAATATTATATATATTGATATATATATTATTAATATATATATATATATATTTATATAATATATATTAATATATATTAATATTAATATATATATTATATATATTAATATATTATAATAATATAATTATACAGTGGCTCAGTGAGCTCTCAAGTGTAATAACTATTAGGCTATGAGAGGGGCTGCAATAGTTTAATAATATATATTATAATATATATATATATAATATATATATATATATATATTATATATATATATTAATTAATATATTATATTATTAATATATATTTAAATATACTATAATATATATTAATATATAAAATTATATTAATATATTATATATATAATATTATATTAATATATATATTAATATATATATATATTATATATAATAATATATATTAATATATAAATATATATATTAATAATATATTTATATATATAATATATATATATATATATTATATATATTTATATATATATTATAGAGAGTAGAGTAAGAGAGAGAGAGAGAGAGTATAGGAGCACGAGTAGTAAAAAGTTGCTATATGCTGCTTATGTTAATATTATTGTAGTCGACCGATAGATAGATGATCATATAATATATAGATACTAATAGCTCTATTTATTATAAATTATAATTTCATAAATATATTTAATAAATAAGACATACATAGATTATATTAATTTGATCATAAGTTAACAAAGCATTATCATTTAAAATAAAAAAATAAAAAATAAAAATTAGAATAATTTCATTCATTATAGTCTTATTGATCTATTTAAATTTTATTGGAAGTCGTGCCAGCAATGTATTAGTTACTATTACATATCATCAAAGCTCAAAATCAAGAGTAGAGAGTAGATAAACTCGAGAAATAAAAGTTGAGGGGTCATATCTTATATTCATATTACTACCTTTTATTATTCTATACCACCTATTACAACTTTTATCTTCTTACTTCTCTTCTTCTTTCTTTATACTTTATTTACTCTTTTCATTTATTCACTTCATTTCACTTATCTTTCTTCTTTTTCTTTACTTTAGTCTTCTTTACTTCTTCTTCTTCTTTATATCACATAGTGACATAGTGAGTGAGGAAAGAATTCTTCTATTACTTTATTATCACTTCTTCTATATTTATATAATATTATATAATATACTCAATTTATATATAAATCTATCATATTCTCTTTTCTTATTTCATGTGGATCGTGCTGAATAGTGAAATAAAGCCGTAACTCTACTCCGAATCCGGAAGATCAATTTGGCTATAAAGAATCTCGGTCCTTCCTTCCCGAATAACCCGAATATCTCGGCCGAATAATCACTTTCGCTATTCGCCGAATAGTTATTTAAAGTTCGGTCATCCACTAGGGAAAAATAAAGAAAACTTGACACTGGTCAACAAAATAAAGGTGAAATTTTTTCCTTTGTGATGGACTTTTGCTTAGCAGATATATATTGTAATTCGGAGGTTGTCTGATTCCAATATATATTCTCGGATTTGCCGTATTAACCAAAAGGTCGTCTTTCGGCAAAATTCTTTTAGCCGCGCACATTTCCTAGGCCCTGAAAGACGAAATTCATAGCCCGTCTTTATCGTAGGCTCCTGTAATAGACGTTTAACCTTCCGCATAATATCTACAGTAGCAGCAATTTTACTGCGGTCCTGATATTCGGGAAGCCATTGGTAACTTTATGTACGGTCTTACCCATGTATGGATGCCTATAGACTCCCTTGGATGCACTCGTTCCTATCTATCCCATATCTGATAATACACGCTCGATATGGTCCCGTCTAATCTTTGTTCACCTTCACAGTGTTCGTGTGACACTGAGTAATCCGTATCTGTATCTGAGATGATATGTTTTTCATTTTGGCTCTGTTATCATTTGTGTTCATCTGAGTTGTTGGTTATTTCTTTGTGAGCTGGTTGCCACCACTCAAAATGTCATCTCTATCCGCGCATCCATAACTTCGCATCCACAGAGTAACATTTCCTAGTGTAAACATCGCACGAAGAGACTGCGGAAGCTCTTCCTATCGTCATGCACGGTAAACTTCTTCGTGGTATATCGCAGTGTACAGTTCTCGCAGTCGCCTTTACGTACTCGCCTATGTCGGAAACTCTCCACAGACATTCTCACAACGTCATAGCATACAGGTTTCAAGCTCGCCGACTCCTGTTCTTATTTCACACTTCTCTCTCTCCCAAGCCATGCAATTTAATCAAGTGTGTGTTGTCACCATCTCTCTCAACCTGGCCTAACAACGGTAACATCCGCACATCCGGTATATTTACACAGACAATAGTGCCAGTACTACGGCGTACGACGCAGATCGAGACACAGCACAGACAGCAACGATACTATCACAAATAAATCAAGACAGTTTGGAGAGGCTACAATATAGGTACATGAATGGTAAATATGCGTCCGACTCAAAATGGTAAACATTTTTGCTCGGTCAGCAGAGCAGGTTTCACCAAATATCCCTGCTTTCCTGTGCTAATTGGGACAGCCGGGCGGCAAAGAATCACTGGACAAAAAGAGAATGGCCACCGAGGGAAACCTTGACGCCAACACTCGCACAGGAACCATACGTAAACGTGAACACTCTCACTGCTATAACGAAGAGAACAACATATCACACTCTTAACCACATCCTATCTTACTCATTATCAACGTGCATTTAGCCACTGACAACAAACGTCCGGCAGATTTCGCTCCGGTGACAGAGGTACCGCGCCGCAGAGGCCGCATGATGAGCCTTATTCCAGCGAGCCCATAATGACTTCCTACAAATGCGTTTCACGAGGTTTCAAAAGTGTTCCCAACAGGAAAAAGCAGTAGTGATGCGTTTCGTTCATTGAATGCGCATCACAAATACCGGTCGACCACTAAAACTCTTGCCGAGAATGAGCTATCGACACCTTTCGTTGAGAGCTACTATAATAATCTTGACTTGAGTCTGTAGATGTAAGCAAGAGCGTAGACACACGTGATCTTTTTATAATCACAAATTATTGTAGCTAAATTTATTGTCACACTTTATACTTGAGGAATCTCACGGACAATGTTTTACAGAGAATCCTATCTAATATACATCTGTTGACATTGGCACCCGTGCCTTTATCAGGAGTATTTACATATCATCTCATATATGGATGTAGATATGGTAGATAATAACCTGATGTTGACAACTACACTTACATAACTCATATAGATCACCAAAATCTATTCCATTAATGGATAACGTATCGGTAAGTGCTTGATGTAAAGTGTAGTTAGTGACAGTAATCTTAGATCACTTCATCACATATCAAGATCTACATAATCATTGAGGATAAGTAACAGTTAAACCTATATAATAGTATTATATATGCAAGTAGGATATAAATCAATAATTAGATGGCCGACACTATTGTTGGAGCTATTGATGATGAGGGTATTATTCCAGACGTTACATGTCACAATGATAGGTCGTCTAAAGTAGATGAATAGTTAACTACTCATATATAATAATAGTAAGTATTATGATTTATACATTAACTGTAAACCCTATATATCCTTCTACGTAACATTATTCTATATAAATTATCTAAAACATATGTTTGTTTATTTTAATAAAAAGTTTATGTTAAATAATTATTTAAACATATATCTGTTTATTTTCTTCACATGTATCATTAATCATTTGTACTCTTTTTGCATCTACCTTTACACTATTATATCTCAAGATATATTTATATATATATATATATTATATATTATATAATATATTATAATATTAATATTATATATATACTTATATTATAATATATATATATATATATATATATATATATAATATTATATTTAATATTATAAATATATATATTATATTAGTATATAACGTATATAATATATATATATTTAATATATTATATATAATTAATATATTATTTATATATATATATATATATATATATAATAAATCCCATAATATTTGATGATTAGACCTCTTGAGAATAAAGGTAAATAATAATCATAAAATTTTACACATAAATCCTGCAACCTTTTTTCCTCATATATTAAATATAGCATTAATATATATATACAATTAATTATACAGCAATATATTAGATTATGATTATATATGACAATAAAACTCACCTGAATTAACATATTTTATGTGAATCAGCACTCAATTAATCAAAATTGATACGAACTACCCGTCCAAAGAATATAATATTTTAACATAAATATGTATTTATATACTACAGTGGTTATTATAAATACCGATTAATGTAAATAATATAACTATAAAAGAATATATTAAAGGAAGTTTTTATGAACATAATTATCTGAAAATTATCACACAAATTTACAATAAAATTTAAAATGATAAATTGAGTAAAAAAATATTTCCTTAAGTTAAAAGATAATTATATAACTAAACTTCATTTGATTATAAGTATCACTCTAAAGGTTTAAAATGACAGAACATTTGCAGTTTTTACCATTTTTAATCCTTAATTTAGAACATATTTTTCATATATGCGTTTTTATCATTAAATATATTTATCTGCTACTACTGTATACTAAATATTCTTTTCATCACTTTCAGAACTTGAATGACGGTGTGAAGAGTTATGAATGGAGTATTTTATTGCTATAGTTTTTTATTAAAATTCATTAAATATATATAACTATATATCACAGATGGTGAGTATTTTTTCACACCAATTAAATAAGGAGTAAATATCTATTGTTATTACAACTGAGTCTAAAGTAAGGTCAAAATCTTATATTTAATTTTAATGTTTGTATTTCTTTGATGTAATTCCGTATGTAGCCTTTTACTTTTATGTAAGCTATAAATAATTATTTCTACTTCGTCATACAAAAATGTACTTTCTTTTTATTTCAACTCTGCTACAATTCTTTATCTGTATAGTAATCTGTATTTTTAGAGATGGCACACGTATGTGTGATCAGTGCTAATTTCCTTTAAAATATGTAGTCCAGCATTAAAGAAGTGGATACTTGGGAGACCTTGTCAGCTTCTCACGTTTCACTTCACTGACGGTGGGTAATCATCGTCTAGCAGAAGAGTCAGGAGCTAGGAATATTCATGGTGTTTGAAGCAGCATATACTTTATACCATTGACCTACAATCGAGAATCTAATATTTATATTTTACTACAAGAAATTCTATGCTGGAATTCATTAAGTATGTAATTAAATTAGTCCAAATTATAGTGTAATATACGTGCAGATCTACATTGAAAGTAATGTATGCACAACATATCTCAATTAATTATTATGTAATTTTTTAATCTCATCACATATTGAAACTCTTAGAAATAAGTCTTTTTCACTACCTGATTATTATCTTAATGTCTTCATTCCTTCAATACGAAGTGTAAATTTATTATCCACTCTGTTAATATTTTATTTATTTGCATTTTATTAATTCAAATCACTTATTATTTTTAAAAAAATATAGAATTGTAATTTATTTTGTCATTTAAATATATTATTATATGATAAAGTGGATTCACATATTGTTATTGGGAGAGTTCACTGTTTTACATTCTACGTTTTATAATTGCTGTATTTTAATATTATTATTATTGTGAATGTTATGTCATAATAATTATAAATTAATAATATTATGAGATTATAATAATATAATAATTTTAAAAAAAAAAATTAAGTTTCTAATTAATTTTTATTTATTATTAATTCTGATTGATTTTCAGATTATTATATTAGCGATTATGAAGGTGATGCCTCTGAGGAATAAAATAACAGTTATTTGTTTCAAACAATATCAAAATAAGTACATATTTCATATTAAAATTAAGTTTTAATTTAACTAGATTTTTCCAATGCCGGTATTAGTAGAAAACGTCTCCTTTGTAATATTATTTTATTATGCTAGTGTTTTGATGACTCCATATTTCAATTGTCTTTCTATTTTGAAAACCATTTCACCCAACCGTTAGGAGTCTTGTCTGAATGGTGAATAATGTAGAATAGGATATTTATGTACTTTCAAGTTCAATGTAAATTAAAATATAAATATCTTTTATATATATATTTAATCTGATTATATATATTTATTTGTGTGTATTCGCGAATTCTTTAATATGTCATTATTTAGTTAATTGGTGTTATCGAATGGTATGTTATTTGGAAGTGGGATGAATTGATAATTTAGCTAAGATCCCAAATTCTTATCAATTATCCATTTTTATATATACCTAGCTTACTCAATTGATTTATTTGATATTACCATTATATTATTTTTTAAAATCTTAAATTGATTCTTATTTTATTTTTAAGAATTATATTTGAAAAATGAATTCAATAAGGCCTCTTTATAGGACCTGACAAATGAAAAGATTTTCGCCATATTGGCTACAATATATTGCTCTGTAATTTTTATTTTTTTGGAATAATAAGTTTCTTAAAATTTTAATTTTAATAATTTGATAACTTATATGTAATCACTATTTAATTATTGTTATATTAGTTATAAGCTCAATATTTTCGTCCCGAATAGTTCGGCAAAAAGTCCGAATACCGATATTCGAGTTTTTTTTGGCCGAATTGGCTCCGAAATACGAATATTACCGAATATATTCCAGGCTAACTTATCCCTAAATATGTATTTATAATATTTATATATTATTTATAGGTATTTATATATATATTATATATTATTATATATATATAATATTATATATATATTATTATATATTATATAATATATTATTAAATATATAATTTAATATATACTATTTAATATATATTAATTATTATTAATTAATATATATTATATATTAATATATATATATATATATATATAATATATATATATTTATATATAATATATATTATATATATATTATATAATTATTATATATATATATATTTATATATTTATTAATATATTAATATTTATATATGTATTATATATTATATATTTATAAAATATATTTATAATTTATATATATATAATACTATATGCGAGTTCCGATATAGCTATTATTTCCTGTATCTAATAAACAATAGGATAAGCTTTATCCAAAACTGAAATTAACATTTATTGAATTGTCAAGGTTAACGATAGCCCTCCAAAAATTTATTCATTATATATATATCACACCTTATTAATATATATATATATATATTAAATATTTTATATAAAATTATATTATATTATTTATATATATAATTTATATTTATATATTTATTATTATATATATTATAATATATTTAATTAATTATTATATTATAAATTATATATATAATTATTATATATATTATTATTATTATATTTATATTATTTTTATTATAATATTAATTGGTTATATTATGTTTAATTATTATATAATTTAATTATATTTAATATATATAATTAATATTAATATTATTAATTATTATATATAATTTATATACTTATTATTATTATATATATTATATTTATATATTTATATTTATTATTATATTAATATTATTATATTAATTATTATTATTATTATATATTTAAAAATTATTTAATTATAATATTATAATTAATTTTTTATTATTATATATTAATTATAATTTATTTATATATATATTATTATTAATATTATTATTTTTACGTAACCGTTTGTGTTATAATGATAATCATCTTATCGCTTGGCATTGTAACGGACCAGCTGTTTGAAACAATGGAATCGTAGAATAACTGTGATTAGACAATATTCACTATATTTTTGTTGAAGAATACGAAATCTGACTCAATAAGGAGAATGTGCGAGGCATATCTACTCTCTCTCTCCACTTTTGATATGGTCTTCAGTAGCTATTAATATGAAAATATTAAAACTTTATTACCCTTAATCTGGTTATATATAATATTTTAAAAGACTACATCACAACAATATTTAATCAATATTTGGGGCTCAAATATCTAATTCTTCAAATTAACATTCAAATCTAAGTACCATATGCACAATGCATCATCTCTCTCAATAACATTCACACAAGCATATGATCATATGTTTATCATAAATGTAATTACTTCATTTTTCTCGATAAAAATAACACATAACTGAGCGAGAGAAGCCCAATTAAAAAGTTTTGCAAAAGGTTTTCAATACCGGCAATAAAAAAACACACAAAAAAGAAAATAAAAAAAACATCATGCCATCTCTGCTAATAGCATACATATATTAAACTTGATGATTTAAATTGTGTCTTTTTTAGTTGTTTTTCTATAATATAATATGTGAGAGGAGAAAGGAAGCATTGAGAACGGAGGGACATATCTAATGTTCACTCCCTCAGAGTAAGAAATGCTAATTTTTATATATGATGACAAATATATATATGTGTTAATGTATTGCTATAAAATTCAAAAAAAAGCCAAACTGGCAACTTGCTAAAAGGAGCTACAAGGATAATTTGGTTATTACTTTTCTATTCTTGATATATAATAAAGTTGCTGTATATTTGTCTATTATAAAAAAATCTAAATAAAAAAAGTTTGTTCACTTTTTTTTCCCATTGTTTGTTTTCGTATTTGAATAATATTATACCTAAGATTCTCTAATTATATTTGTAAAAAAAAATTATATCGCTGGTGGATACAAAGAGTTTGCTAAAAGAGAGAGCTTCTTATTCTTGATTTTTTCTTTTACGTTTATTATAATACTAAAATTTTATTTTTTATTTTAATAAAATTGAATATTATATATATTTTCAAAAAAATTTTCTATATTCTACTTCTATTTGTACAAAATTTTTATCCCATCCCATCCATTACATCTCCAATGCCTGGCATTTTTTTGAATATTTGAAGAGGGCGCAAGCATCCCCGGAGTCCTCATAAATGCAGCGTAAGCCTGTCCACTGGGATAATTTATTAATTTATTATATATATTTTAAATTTCTGTAATATAATAATAATAATTTAATCACCATATAAAATAAAAATCTTTTTAAAATATTTTTATTTTTTACTGTATATAATCTTTATTTTTTATTATCAAATATTTTATAGAGTAAAATAAAATATTTTTAATTGATAAGAATAATAAATATATTATAATTTAAATCTTAAAATTTTTTTGATTATATATCTTTTTATTAATTAATCATAATTTATATAAAATAATATAATATATATAAATTTCACTATATTGAGAGAATGAAGTTATATCACTATGGATGTCGAAATTTGAAAAAAAAAGTGGTTAAAAATGAAATCTTACTTTAAATGAAATTTTTATGTAATTTATGATCATAAATTATTTGAGAGTATTTTATCTAAATACATTAAATATGTGAAATATAACTAAATCCATACTCTTTATAGACAATTTTATCTCAGCGTCAAGTTATCCCTTTGTTTTTAAATATTTACTTTAAGTTTTTGTTAATGTATATATAATTATATTTATCGCACAATCTTTATCAATCTGTAAGGAATTTATTCAATTTGTTCCTATTGACTGTCTTCCTTAGTGAGGGATAACACGTATACATGTTGAACCTCAAATTTACAGCTTGACCATTTAAAACATCCATTAATTTTGGGGCAAGTGCTACTTTTGTAATTTGTTTCGCAGTGTTTATAAAATTTTCTGCAGGAGTATTGTAAAGTGTGAACTCCTCACCTCAAGCGTGTTATCAATACTGTAGTCATCGGTAACAAAATCTTTTCTATATATTTTTACCGAAGTTGTTCTGGGACTCCGAAAATCAGCTAGTTACTAGTGTAATCTTCGATTTTGACATCAACGAGCATATGAAATTTGTATCACATTGACCAGTTGCTGAATTCTTACTCCATTGTCTTATTTAATTTTTAACATACTGATCATATTTGATGAATTATCGTAACTATACTAATTTCTTGCTCTTACATTGAACATGGCTGCGAGACATGAATTTACCTATTTGTCCCTTGTGCAAGCATGCGATATTTTAAAGCGATGGACAAAGTGTCCCTTTAAACAATTCTTAAGCTTAATTTTTGGTTAGCAATAATTTCTTCTAGAACCATTTTAAGAACGTTTTTCCTGTCTAAAGAAACTTCGAGCCAATTACACATAGCTATTCTCTCGCACTCACTCAGGTCTTGCTACAACTTCCTCCTCCTTGCTAAAAAAAAAAAAAAAAAAAAAAAAAAAAAATAAATAAATAAATAAATAAAAAAACACTACTCTCTCAGGCCATACTTATTACATAAATTGTATTGTCCCCGACATTTTTCACATGACATAATGACTTATACAAGTTTTAGAGATTTGAAAATATAATACTTTAGTCTGAGTTTTTGGAATTAAAGGTTTATTTCCTTTCGATAATCCTAGTAATTTTATTTGCTTATAGTAACTATAAAATAATATACTCAATAGATAATTGATAGTATATATATATAGTTAATCATATTACTTATTTAGATATATCATATAGATAGTATATAAGTATATATATACAATATATATGATTTAAGTTTTTAAAATAAATATGAGTATTATTAATATATATATATATTACTAGATATTTAGTATATTAATATCAATATTAGTGATGCAGGTAACATCCGCAATACCACACGCATAAACCGCATACCGCGGAGAGCAATAAACGCATTAATAAAAAGATCCGCCAAATTCCGCATCACTCGTCAATCAACCACGCGCTTCTCGTCCCTGCAGGCATGTTTCGTCAGGAGATGTTTAAATTGTCGAGATTTGATAAAGAAAAGCAATTTATATAATAAACAAATAATTAAATGTGAACTCTGAAAAATTGATCAACAGAAATGGAAATGAGAGCGAAAGCAAATCAAAAGCAGCTTTTTACTATAATGCCATCAATGAATAGAATGGTGACACTACAGAAAGTTAGACATTCCAACTCGCTCTGAGACAAAGATAACACTTCAATATAAATACGAGGAAGAACAGTAATTTGCTGAGATAAAATTAAATATAATACTTAAAAGGATTCCAAATCTTCCTATTTATTATGATAGATTCGAAGGCTTTTAAAAGAACAGTGGTTAAAGGCTTAAAGCTATTAGAGTATTAGACGATTGTTAAAGAATTAGTGGCATCCTCGATTTTTGGAAATGAGTATAATTTCCACTGCTTATCTGTCTCTCTCTAATAGCATAAGCTTTGATAAGTTTAATAAGAGTAGTTCAGAATCAATGATGTGGGCTGATATTGTGGTGACTGTTTGGAATAGTATGAGACATTTACATTAAACTAGATTTAGAAAAATGATTTGAGGTTCTGATGGAGTTTAATTTAGACCGTTCATACTATTGCAGAACTATACTTAGATCATGAAAAAATGAGACAAGTTGTTTTGAGTAAACGATATTAGAACAAGTTAAAACTCTACTTTGTGTTGCAGAGTTGAAAAAACTTACAAATCCGAAACCAGTTATTAATTAAAAAATTCTGCTCACCCATTTCACACTATAACATTTAGATGAAAAAAATAAAAATCTACAAAAAACCTATATCAGCCTTCTACAAAGTAACATCAATAACATGATTTTCACTGAGAAGAAAATTTTTCCTATATGTTTCGGTTTAGATGAATTGGAAGAAGCGCACATCACGTCAATTACCATAAAAAGAATATTTGGTAAAATGATAAGAATGGGAGAAAAAGTAATCACCTAAAAGAATACAATTTAGATCAAAGGGTGGGGCGATTCAGTTCGGAGGAAAAAGTTAAGCTCAAAATATGTATTTACTCCCACGCTTTGAGGTATACTTTACAAATGGAAAACTTCAATCCGAAATTACAGTCCAATTAAGCAGCCCTTTCACATTAAAAAGGAAAAAATGAAATGGTAAAAGAACCAACATCTTCTACAAGTAAATCAATAAACAGATTTCACTTAGGAACAATTTTCTACAAGTCCAGTGTGATGAAGATAACTCAGCCGCCGACGGGATGAATCTGTGATGGAAATTAATCATACCAAGAAAACGACTGAATACAATCTATTAACGATAACAAATCTGACTAAAATGAGTGTTAATTAAAGTCACAAAATGCAAATGTTTATACTATAACGCTTAAGTATACTTTGCATAGGAAATACACGTGGGCCTGTCCTCCTCAACATAGTGTTCGCAAGTGAGAAGATGTATATTAGTCAATGCTTAAGGGTCTAATATTATATATATGATGATATAAAGAATAAACAGACATCTCAAGGTTAAAAGGTCAAGAAAAGGTCAAGAAAAACTTGACCAATCTCTCAAGCACAACCTTCCCCATATTTGAATTTCAATTTGTTTTTGCAAAAATTAATATATATATACCATTAGTATAAAATTCCTTTCATTAATGAGTCGAGGTTTAGTGAGAATAGAGGTTGAATGGGTGTCCATTTGAGTTTATGGGTTTCCACCGTCCCGCATCTCCGTATTAATCAATATTAATATATTAATTGAGATTTTCTACAACTACGAGTAATATATTATTTATAATATATTATATATAATATATATATATATTATATATATATATTAATATATAATATATATATTATATTAATATATAATTATATATTATTAATATATATTATATTAATAATTAATATTAATATATATTATATTATTATATATTAATATTAATTAATATATATTATATATTTAACATCCGCTATTACCGCGGATGTATTATAAATCAAACAATCCGCATCCGCATTCCGCGGATAGTGATTTTTAAAAATCACATATGCTTGTCAGCAATCCTTAATATATATAATATCTATATATATATATATATATATATATATATATATATATATATATATATTATATATTATATAAATAATATATTATATTAATAATATATATTAATATTAATAATATATATATTAATAATTATAATATAATAATATATTATATATATTATATATATATTAGTTATTAATATTATATATATATAATATATTATATATATATATATATTTAAAGTAGGTAGATAGTTTATATATCGTAAGGAAATTAATATATATCATGATATAAATATAGTACTATAATAAAAGAAAAATAAGTATTTAATAATTCATATATAAAAAATTCTTTAAGATATTAAATAAATATTATATATATAAGGATAATTATTTTATATATATATATATTTGTTATCTACATACATATTAAATTCAGATTTATATATATACTCACAATATATAATAAATATATTATTATTAAGAAATACTGAGAAAAAAGTTTGTGACCTCTAGGCCCTGCACATACAATACACTAAACATAACGTATATATATATATATATATACTATATATATATATATATATAATATATAAGTATATTATATATATATATAATATATATTAATTATATATTATATATATATATATATAATATGTAATATAGTATATAATATAGCACACCTAAATATATATAATATATATATTACACATATTTTATATACACACCTACACAAACTCACACATGAAAATACATTAAAAAAATATATATATATATATATAATACTATTATATATATAGTTATATATATATATATATATATATATATATATACACATCACTATATTACTATACATAACTCATAACATAATATATATAATATATCACATATATATATATACAACACACACATCAATATATAGTTATATATATTATATATATATAATATACTCATCATATATATGTTTATATATATTAATATAATATATATATATTTTTATATTATATTATACAATTTATTATTTATTGTCTATTATTAAAAAATATATTATATGATTATAAAGAAAATATTTTTTGATAGATTGTTTGTTATATTATAATATATATATAGTATGTAATAATTTATAAATATAATATATAATAAATTAATGGGTATATATACATTAATTATAATTAATAATATATATATATAATATATACATATATTATATATATATATATTATATATATATATATATATATATATATTATATATATTAATATAATATCTATATAATATATATATATATATATATATTTATATATAATATATATATATATTAAGATATAAATATATATATATATATATATTATAATATATATATATATTATATAATAATATATAATATATTATATATATTATAATTAAGTATAATATATATATATATATATTATATATTATATATTATAATATATATATATATTTATATACTTGTAATAATTAAATATGTAAAAACAGCAAGCCAACCAGTTTTTGAGTTTTTTTCCTCTGTTGTCCTATAGATCGATTATATTGTTTTACTTATGTATAAAATTGAAATGGGCTGATAGACAAAATCATATTTGTTTTAAAACTATCAACGTTATTCAGAACTATCAACTTCGAAGCCATTAAAACAATTGCTCAAAAAAAATAAAATAGATTTTTTTCCAGTATAACAGAGGAAAAACAGTTGGTATAATACCCAATTGATGATTTTTATGTAACAAATATGTTATTTATTAGAAGTAAGAGTATATATAATATGATCTAAAAATTTGATTGTTGACAAATTTAATGAATAATATATAAGATGAGAAAAAATATTTCCTTATACGAAATGTGAATTCAAAAAATATATTAATAACCAATTTTTGAAAATTTTACATAATAAAATTTTGTTTAATGTTTCAGTGAAATTGCGGCAAAAACTGGAAATGATGGATAAAAAATTAACCAACACCATATCGGAATTACCTAGAAACTACAGACATATATAAATATAATGAGCAATAAATTCAATAAGCCATATAATGTACTTACCTATTTAAAAACTAGTAAATGCCGGAGCCGGGATCATGATAATACAATATTTTATATTCTGCTCTGGCTCCACCCCCACCCGCCCCAAAAAAATTCTTCTGTGGGCGATATTTTAGGTAAAAGCCTTGGGGTATTAAATCGTCCAGCTCCTGGCTCACCGAATGTCCTACTTTTCCAAACCTTGCTTAATTTAAAATCTATGGAGTCACAATAAAAAAAAATATATTAATAATTAAACATTTCATTTTAAATATTTTTTATTACCAATAATATCCTGATGTTACCAAAATCTTCACTTTTATTAAATTATATTATTATTAAATTATTCTATTTTAATATTTTCTTTTTCGATATTATATTTTAAATCAATTTTTTTTTAGAAATTCTAACTTTAGAAGATATTCCTGCAAAACGTTTTATACTAATTTAATCTAGGAAGAGCTAAATTATAAAATTAAAGTGATGATTTTAAATATTATTTAAAAGGAAATATTATTTTAAACAAAATTTTTCAGATTATTTCCAAATGCTCCTATAGGGATTATTTAAAGTACATGTTCTTTTACAAGCTACGGGATTTAAATTCATGGAGTTCGCACATTCATCGATCTCTTAAGGCGCCTTACATGTCTTTTATATTGTTCCTAAATGCAGAATTTTTAGAACTGCTGAAAAGATACCATTAAACTTTGCTTACCTAATCCTGGAGTAAAATTTAACTTATATCAAGAATGTACTTGAAGAGACAAACGAAAATAGTCTAATTGGTTTAGGAGATGGTTTTGTATGTAGTGGAGTCTATTTGGATAGTCATAGATAAGTTCACTTTCTATTTTATTAAGAAAGATTCTCAATTATTAGTATTAAAGTGATTATGAAATATAATAAATGTAACTTTTAAATTTTAAATTCTATCAAAATTTTTAAGTAATACTCTAGCTAATATAATACTTCAACTATAGGAGGAATTACTCTTTTCATAATAATTCCAAAGTGTAAATATTTTAGAATTACTACTTTGTAAAATTGATATCACAACAACCTTACTCTATTTAAAGTAAGAGTCATTTAACATAATAATAAAAAAATTTTTATATATAAAATGAAAATTTATGCTTTTCACATGTAATGATGAATATCTTTTACGCGTTATGATAATGATAATAGGGTTTCCTGTATGCATATTACTTTTTATTTACCGTTAGTGTAATTGTAAAATTTTTACAGTTTCTACTTAAAGATAAATATCTCAAACATTTTGACTTACTTAATTTTTAGGAAATAATTATATATGATAGTGAATGAAATAAAATATAAGGTTTAGGTCTTTTGTAAACTCAAATCTTGGAATAACGATCAATATGTAAGAAGGGGACTGCTTTCATCTTTTAAATATTACTTCTAAACTAATTAATGTTAAATTTTTTTAGTTATCTTACGTTTATATTTAAATATATTGAGTGAGTCAAAATTATAAAACAATAGGGGGTAACATGGAAAATCTAATTTTATAAATTGGCTTTTGAAATGTAATTGATATCCTGATTTGGTCTATAGTGGGCCTACACTCTGAATGTTATTTTGGGTTGTTTTAGGTTTCTAGTGAAGATTTTGTAGACCACTAAGGCCGTAGATTGGTTATAGTGTGGTGTGTGTATTGCTCTGTGAGTCAAAGTCACCTTTGTTTATTTTGAGATTATAGGGAGGATCAAAAATTATATTTAAAATAAAGTTATAAAAATTAAAAAGAAGTTTTAGAATTTTATTTCTCAAATGTGATATTTCGATGTACTTAAATATGTAATTTATTTAGAATTCTTACTGAATAATAACCTGTTGTCTTATTTAAAAACACCTAATGGAGGTCAAAACTTAAATGAAAAGAAATTAGTTTGTTATAAAAGTGAATATATTAATGTTATTTTCATAAAAGCATCTTCCTCCATTAGCTTTATTTTTATTTCTTTTAGATTTATGAGGGACCATGCTCTTTTATATTAACTCTGAAAATAAAATTTTTAGAGTTTTTTTTTAGAAGATACCACAAACACGTGCCCCTTTAATTTAGAAGTCAAAATTTAAATTAATGAAGAGAAAAATGTACTTTAATAAATTGCTTCTCAAAGTTTATTCTAAACTCATATCCGATAACGCTAATATATTATATACTCCTAATGTAAAGATTATAAAATTCTACGGAGAAGATACCTTAAAATCGCGCTTATTAAATATAGGAGACAATACTATAAAACGAAAGTGGGTAAAAATGAAAATTTATTTTTGCAAATTTGCTTTTTCAATGTAACAGATATCACCGTGTTAAACCTTAACATTAAAACTGTATTTCCAAATTTTTTATGAAATCGATATTTATGTTGCATTTTTTTAATCTATTTAATAGAGCTTTTAAAAACTCATTTCATTAAAACTAAAATCGCACTTTGAAAAAATGTTTCTCAATTCAATGACATTCCGATGTATTTTAAGGGGGAATAAAGCATTCATATTATTCCAAAATGTACACAATATTTAGAACTAATGCGAAGATACTACAAAACCTTGCTTATTTAATTATTTAACTGTCCAAATCATAAAACAAATTTGGGTAAAGATGAAAATTTGCTTTGTGATAATGTAACAATATCCAAATAAACGTATGGAACCCTGATGCTTGTTGATGTTAATTTTTAATGTTATTAATTTTTAGACATGGAGTAACTAGGTTTGATTGACTAGCGGCAATCACTTGCCTATTTAATTCGAAGGATGTTTTCAAATTAGGGTAAAAAAAATGTAGATGTTAAGGAGAGGTGAAAAAAAAAAATTTATTCCGTTAACAACTCATTTCTCTTAATATATATTTTTTATGAACGCTTGAGGTGGCCCGATCTATGTTTTTCCTCTATTTTACCCTTAATGCTTCTTTAATACTGTTTTATACTGAGTTCCTGCAATTTCTTATAAATAGAGTATCTTCTTAAATTCGAGATTGCCTATTTATATGATAAAATCAATAATAAATTATAAATATTTAATGTGCAAAATATAGTATTTCCCTTTTAAAAATTTTGTCTATTTCTTTTAAACTTATAAATTAAGAAAATCTAATATCCTCTTGAATGTAAATTGTTGTATAATCACTTTACTTGAGTTCAAAGTTGATACCTGTAAATGATCCTGATAGAAATAGAGGCCTAAACTCTTACATTACACCTGAATTTAAAGTTTTTGAATTCTCCTGAGAAGACACATGTAAGTGATATCCCGATGTGAATTATGAACGGGTGCGTTAACCTTGTGATCCACTTTACTTACTGAATTTGAGAATATGTTTTAGAAATCTACTGAGTTTTAAGATCAACTTCTCCAAGCAGTCTTTATCTCTTCTTGACTAGGGGGTATCAAAAATCGTCAAAATATTAATGATATGTAACTGTAATATTATCATTACGTTTTCTTATATATTTGCTTTTTTTCTTCCAAATTATATTTTTAATCTCTGCAAATTTTTGGCCGACCTGTACTACAGGAAGAGTCTTTTAAGGCACTTTGATATTATAATTACAATATATGCATAATTTTTTTGAGTTCATACTGAAAGTAATCATTCATTTCTTAAACTTTCATATTTCTAGAACTAATAGTTGAAAATTCTAGAAAATAAATTGTTTAAAATGTTATAGATAAAATTATTAAAAATTTGATTCTCAACCATTTGGTGAACTGATTTACGCTTAGAACCTATCTGACCGAAGCACTTGATTTGCTTGATTTGGAAGATCATAAGGGATCATTTGTTAGACTGATATCGTTACCAAGTAAAGAGTTATCCTTATAGAAAGGGACATAACTCGCTGAACTGAATGATAATTATGTGTTGGCTAATTGTAGACAAGCTTTCTAGGACCTCTAAGAAAATACTCCCTTATCAATCATTTGTAATTATTTTCTTCACAGGAGTCTAAATATCATCTTCAATAAAATAAAAATGATTAAAAACTT
>JABUQX010021153.1:20000-22500 GCA_015478945.1 Trachelipus rathkii | reverse complement strand
GTCAATCAAACTAAAGGGAGAAATGATGGGTGGAGTCTTCTACATAGGAGTGGATAGGGTATGAAGTAATAGAGAAGACAGTAAAAATTAGCAAGAGAGTTATGGATAAAACAGAACGCTGAGGAACACCACTATTTATAGATTTAAAGGATGAACTGCGGCAAACTCGGAGGCACAAGTTTTGAGAACTTCAGGAGGAATATGATCAAGACTGTACGCCTTTTCAGTATTAAGCTAAGAGAGAGAGAGAGAGAGAGAGAGAGAGAGAGAGAGAGAGAGAGAGAGAGAGAGAGAGAAGAGAGAGAGAGAGAGAGAGAGAGAGAGAGAGAGAGAGAGAGAGAGCAATAAGTAAATGATAAAATTCTTAAAAGCAGCTTTTTTCCACTAAAATACTCTTTTTTTTTAAACAATAAATCACTAAATATTAGCTTCATCCTATTCCAAAAGCACATCTTTTTCGCTTAATGTACGAAAGTTATTAAAAACAAAAAAATTCTTTAAATATATTTTACTTAAAAGTTTCAAATTTACTTTAGAGAAACTAAACACATATCGCATATTAAATCAACTCTCGAAGGGAATCTTTTCGGCTATTTTACCTTCTCAGCGTCCATACGTGACGTCATTGAGTGTGGAGAATTTTATGTTACCTTACATTGAAAGAAATCGAAGGAAAGTAATAAATCAAGCAAATATTTGCTTTTAATAATTATATACTAAAATTTTAAATAAACTTTGAATAAATATTCAAATTTTATTAATATTTCTATGAATCAGAAATAATTAAAAGTGAATGAACAATAGTTTTTAATAAAAATATACCTGAAAACTATCTTATAAGAGAAGTGCCTATATTTGGCCAACAGTTTTTGAAATTTAAGAGCTATATATATATATATATATTATATATATATATATATTATATATATATATAATTATTATATATATAATATATATATATTATATGATATAATATATATATATATCATATATGATATATATTATATATATAATATATTATTATATATATATAGTAATGTATATTAGTATATATTATATATTATAATATATATATATATAATATAATATATATATATATATATATATATATATATATATATATATTATTATATATTAAAAAATTTGAACCATTAATGTCTGCAAGCACGTCTAACAGTTTCATTGCCATATTTTCTGGGTACGTGTCGGTAAAGAAAAATGAAAATTTTATATAAATTGCGAAGTGGACCACAAAATATACTGTGTTATTGAAAACCAATAAAAATCAAAATTCAGTGTTTTATCTTACAGCGAAAAAGAAAAGATTTTAAAATGTGGTAGGCCTATTCCTGACCTTGGCATAACTTCGCAAGCAAAATCATTCGTTCGCAAATTCAATGTAAGTCAGTACGAGAAATCACTTTGGCTAACCGGATGTCTTCAAATGAAGAAATTGTTTTGCTGGCCGTGCATACTATTTAATAATGAATTAGGAACGTGGAACTCAAACGGATTTAACGATTTGAATAATATGCATAAGGCGATTAAAAGACGGGGAAATTCTACCAGTCACCTGGTTTCTGCACTCAATTTAGCAAGATTTGGAAAATCACCACGAATTGATTTCTCACTAAATAATCAACATAAATTGAATGTGGAAATGCACAATGAAAAGGTGAATCGAAATAGAGACGTTTTGAAAAGATTGATTGATGTAGTATGTTATTTAGGTGAGCAAGAACTAGCTTTTAGAGGTCATGACAAATTACTAGATTCTGCTAATCGAGGTAGTTGCGTGGAATTGTTAAATTTAATTAAGAAATATAATTATTAACTTAAATCTCATTTAGTGCTAGCAGTCTGATATTTTTTTTTCTGGCCTATCAAATCGAATTCAAAATGATCTTATTGATTGTGTCGGAAAAGTGCTTTTAAATAAAATTAGGAATGAAATTAATGATTCCAGGTATGTGGCTATTATTTTAGATGAAACAACCGATGTTAAAACAACTTCTGTGCTTTCAAAAATGGTGCAATTTGTGAAAGATTTCTAGGTTTTACGAATGTTAGTGCAGATCGAACTGCTTTAGGTATATCTCGAATTGTGTTTAATTTAGTGGACGACTTTAATATTGGTTTGAAACTCGTTGCGCAAACTTATGACGGTGCAAGTGTGATGTCAAGTGAATTAAATGGGCTTCAAAAGAAAGTAAGAGAAAAGTATCCAAAAGCTATGTTCATTCATTGTATGGCACATAGATTGAATTTAGTGTTGTCTCAATCCTTAACGAAGATCAACGAATGCAGTCAATTCTTTGCAAAACTTAAATCTTTCTCTTTATTCTTTTCAAAGTCAACAAAGCGTGTGTACCTTTTAGATACAGAGCTTAAGAAGAGATTTCCGAAGGTAGCACCTACGCGTTGGAATTATACGTAACAGTTGACTTGTTGAAACTGTTTGCGCAGTATAAAGTAGGGCTCATTCACCTATTTCAAGATA
>JABUQX010021153.1:10000-15000 GCA_015478945.1 Trachelipus rathkii | reverse complement strand
GTTATTCAATTTGTATATGGATGGGGTTATGAAAGAATTCCGAGGTGGGGATGGCAGGAAAATGGTGTTAGAATGGTGGATATGGAGATGAGTGAGGGTGCCCTACCTTTATATGCGGATGATTTGGTTCTATGTGGCGAATCTGAAGAGAGTTTGAGGGAATTGGTAGAGAGATTTGGCAGCGTGTGTAAAAGGAGGGCTTGAAAGTAAACGTGGGTAAGAGTAAGGTTATGGTTGTGATGAGGACAGTCCTCAGTGTGAAGAGTTATGTTAGATGGTGAGCAGCTAGACAAGTGATCTGAGTTGAAATATTAGGGATATATGTGATGAAGAACGGGAACGACGATGCCAGAGTTGTAGTAGGGAAAAGTTGTTGAATGGCAGGAAGGTGGCTGGTGCAATAAATCGTTGGTGGAATGTAAAAGGGACTAAGTCTTGAGTGTTCTAAGGTCTTACATGACGGTATGTTCTTACCTGTGTTATTGTATGGTAGTGAGACTATTGGTCTGGAAAATAAGAAGAATAGATCTAAAGTTCAATGTGTTCAAATAGACAAATCGTTAGGGGTTGTGCTAGGTGTGAGAAAATTTGATTTTTAAAGAGAGAGATGAACGTATTTGAGAGTTGGTGTGGTTGTGAAGAAAGGGTAATGAGAGAATAAATGAAAGTTATGTTGAGATGGTTGGGTCATGCTGGAAAGGATGAGTGATAGTCGTTTGTTCAAGCGGCATGTAATGTGATGCAGTGTGTTGGGACCGGGACCCGGCTTAGCAGAGACGAAGGAGGAAGTGATTGAGTCGGTGAACGAAATGTCTGAAGGAGAGAATGTGACTTTGGCAGAGGCGAGAAATAAAGCTGCATGATAGGAGAGAATGCGGGGTTTTGGTATGGGGCATGGTCGTGGCCCACCTGGGCCAGGGTATGAACCCTACATTGACGATTTACCATAGTGAGGGGTCCGTCGCGGTCCATGATGCTCTAGGGTGGCTTCTTCTGTCTTTGGACGAGCTCTCGCTATTAATGCGTACAGAGGGCGGCGGTAAGGCTGGGCTTTCTTTTCGACGTTTGTCATGTTCTCCTACTTGCTTTTCTTTTCCGATGCTTGTACAGCACCTTATACCCCCAATCTTGGGGCAAAGAGGAAGGTGAAGAAAGAAAAGAAAAAAATTATTATATATATATTATATTATATATATATATTATATTATATATATATATAATATTATATATATATATATATATAATATATATATATATAATATATATATAATATATATATATATATATATATATATATATATTATATATATATATAGTATATATATATATATATAATTAAATTAAATATATTATATTACATATATATATATAGTATATATCATATATATATATGGTCAATGATCATAAACTTTATTTTATATTCTAACGGTGCATTTTTTGAGAGACCCAAATTTTTTGAGACCAAATTTTTTTGAGAACCCAAATTTTTTGGCAACAAATTTTTTTGAGAACCCTAATTTTTTGAGATCACAAATTTTTTAAGAACCCAAATTTTTAAAGAACCCAAATTTTTTGGAAAAATTTTTTTTTGAGAACCCTAATTTTTGGGCAACCCTATTTTTTGAGAAACCTAATTTTTTGAGAACCCTAATTTTTTGAGAACCCTAATTTTTTGAGAACCCTAATTTTTTTCTAGCCTACCCTGAACATAGATTAGCACTAATATTGAACCCTACCCCTATGTTATAAGGATGAGGATGCGATTGGTTGTATATTATTAAGTTGCTAGATCCTTCCTACATGAGTTAGCATTCTTCTAGCTCGTCTAACCTACCTGCCCTACATGCATGAACACGTTAATATTAATGTCTTCCCATAGGACATAAGCTGGCCACCAGGGCGCAGCATGCGCCCTCCGCACGAAGGCTGCCGAACCCGCGTTCCCGCCCGCTGCGTGCGCCCGCAGGCCCAATATTCCCGTGTAACCGCCGCCGCGTGCGCCCGCAGAAGCAATATTACCTCGTGAACGATAAATATGATATCAATGTAAACTATTCAAAGAATTTCATTTCAAATATACTATGAGTCATTCATTTTTATTTCATACTTAAAGATTTTTATTAAAAACATTTTTGCGATCCTAAAACTGTAACTCATTACAGACCCATTATTATTATTATTATTTAACACATATTTCATAGCTGTGATATCAATGTATTTATTAACATTATTTTTCAAATATACTATGATTCATTCATTTTAAACATTTTTTATTAAAAAACATTTAGCCATTTACATAACTCTAAAGCAGAAAACAGTAGAATCAAATAGGCTCAATCTGCCTAGCATAACAGAGGGAATGTAAGGGCTTTTGTTTTTACGTTTTACTGATTACTGCTTTAAGTATATATTATAACATTATTTTTTCTTTTTTATATTTTTACTTAATACTTTTTAAAATATAAATTTTAAAAATAGTATGTAAGAAGAAAAAAAACCAGAGTGCCTGATAATAAACATTTTATTTTACTACAATTGTACGAAATTTTATTAAAAACATATGACTTTACAGACCTTAAAGCAGTAAAACAATAGAGGTGTTACCTAGCAACAAAGGAATTAGTATGCTTTTGGTTTACTGCTTTAACTGCTCTAAACTCACATGGCTTTACTGCTTTACCTTCATTATTTATTAACATTAAATACCCTAAAGCAGTAAATCAGTAAATCAAGTAACGCTGTTGCCTAGCAACAAAGGGATTAGTATGGTTTTGTTTTACTGCTTTACTGTTTTAACAAATATGCTTTACAGCTTTACTGCTTTAACTCACATGCTTTACTGCTTTAACTCATATATTTATTAACATTATGTTTTCTTTTATTATTTCTTTATTTTTTTAATACTTATTGTTTATTAATTTTATTATATTTTTCATACTAGCATTTTTTATTTTAATGTCATTTTATATTTAATATTTTTATTATTGATTATTTTTATTTGCAATATTGTGATGATAAATATACTTTGTTCTTTACTTCATTGCCACTTGCTAGCTACAAATTTCAAAACACACACGACACACACACACACACACACACACACACACACACACACACACATACACACACACCCACACACACACATACGCACACACACACGCACCCTGTTTAAACATTATCAAATAGTTCATTATCTTTGAACAAAGAAATTATTATTAAAACATTTTGTTTTAACTTAAATTTATTACATTTACATTACTCATTCAATTATAACTAATTATTTCAAAGTTTCTTAAAGCTTCTATAATAAACAATTCATTATCTTTGAACCCAAAGGAAGTTTATTATGTAACTGTTAATTACTTTTTTGTTTAATAAGATTTTATAACTATCAAGTTTTTTAAAAAATTTTTACTAAAATTTTTTGAAGTTATTAAAAACATGATATTTTACGTACCTTAAAGCAATAATCAGTAAATCAGTAAGGCAAGCCCTAGCAGCCTCTACACCAAGCTATGCCACGTTTTGTTCTATTGACTTACTGCTTTACATTCATCTTTACGCCGTGTAATAAGTATAAAAATAACAAAAAGTATTAACAGTTAATAATAAATTCTTTGTTCAAAGATAATGATTGATTTATTATAGAAGTTTTAAGAAACTTTGAAATAATTTTAGTTATAATTGAATGAGTAATATAAATGTACGTGTTTAATTAAAACATAAAATGTTTTAATAAATTATACGTTATGTTCCATACAAAGAACTTATATGATATGGTTTTAAACAGGGTACGTGCTGTGTGCGTATTTGTGTTTGTGTGTGTGTGTGTATTGGTGTGTGTGTGTGGTGATGTGTGTGTGTTAAATAATAATAACAATAGGCATGAAGTAAATAACATTAAGTATAATAATAAAAATAATAATAAAAATAATAATAATAAAAATAATAATAATAAAAATAAAATAATAAAAATAAAAATAGTAATAATAAAAATAATAATAAAATAAAAAATAAAAAGTATTAAAACAAAATAAAAAATATAAAAGAAACATTAATGTTAATAAATATTGGTTAAAGCAGTAAAGCATGTGAGTTAAAAATGAGTAAAAGCAGTAAAGCATATGCAGTTAAAGCAGTAAAGGCAGGTAAAACAAGAAAGCAAACAATCCCTTTGTTGCTAGGGCAACAGCGTTATTATTTTACTGATTTACTGGCTTATAGGGGTATTGATAATGTTAATAAATATATGAGTTAAAGCAGTAAAGCATGTGAGTTAAAGCAGTAAAACAAAACCATACTAATCCCTTTGTTGCTAGGCAACAGCGTTATTGATTTACTGATTTACTGCTTTAGGGTATGTAATGTTAATAAATATATGAGTTAAAGCAGTAAAGCATATGAGTTAAAGCAGTAAAGCAGTAAAACAAAAGCATACTAATCCCTTTGTTGCTAGGTAACACCTCTATTGATTTACTGCTTTAAGGTCTGTAAAGTATATGTTTTTATATAAAATTTACGTACAATTGCAGTAAAATAAAATGTTTATATAATAGATACTCTTGGTTTTTCTTCTTACATTAAATTTTTAAATAATTTATCAATTAAAAGTATTTGATCACAGATAGTAATGATCCACACATACATACTTATAAGATACAGAGAAAAATAATGTCAATAAATATATGAGTTAAAGCAGTAAAGCAGTAAAGCAGTAAAACAAAGCCTTACTATTCCCTCTGTTGCTAGGCAATTGAGCTATTGATTTACTGTTTTACTGCTTTAAGTTCTGTAAATGTAAATGTTTTAATAAAAAAATGTGCAAGTAGGCAATAAAAATGAATTTGAAAATAAATTTTTTGAATAGTTTACATTGATATCACAACATTTGAAATATGTGTTAAATAATAATAATAACTGAGGTCTGTAATGAGTTACAGTTTTAGGATCGCAAAAATGTTTTTAATAAAAAAATGTTTAAGTATGAATAAAAATGAAAT
>JABUQX010021153.1:0-2500 GCA_015478945.1 Trachelipus rathkii | reverse complement strand
TAAAGTAATAAAAGTTGTTGAGAGAGATACTCTCTCGTAGGCTAATTGGTAGTCGCAGCTTTTCCAGTGCGTTATTTCGAACCTGCCTCTGACTCTTCGTTTAGCGGCGAAAATTGGTGATCGAAATTCGAGTCGCAGCCTTTTCCTTGCAATTTACCTCACTTGCCAGGAGGATTTCTAGAGAGAGAGTATCTTGAGTGAATTTATTTCTTTTGATTCTTGTTAATTAAATCTGACTGAATATCTGAACTAAGAGTATCATCAAAATGAGTTTAGTATAGTAGTTCACTTTGACTTATGCTAAAATTGCTCGCGCAAATCTTGCATAAGTACGAACATAAATTAAAATGTTTACAAAGTTATAATGGAGTGCTTCATTACTTCCTGCGCTAAACACGGGAGTGAGAAAGTATGTTATAATAGTTATACAAGAAATAATAACTAAAAATACATAAAATAAAGTTACTTTCAAATTGCAAGCATATTTAATTATGTCCGAAAACATAAGTAAACATACAACATATGAAGCAAAAATAGTTAACATGAAATTTGAAGGATCATTCAAATACGAAGCATAACTGGTTACATCCGAAGATGTAAACTATATACAAGTATTTGAATACATATAAATACAATAATGTTATATATACAGAGAAAATAAAAGGTGAATTTAAACACAAGCATATTTGGTTATATCGTTAGATATAAACAAACACAAACATTTAAAAAATGCATAAAACTACAAAAATGTTAATACATAATAATATTTGATATGAAACAATTGATATATTCAACAAGTTAATAGTGTCCACATTGCATCGAAACCTATTAAATCCAAGGAAGGCTCCAGTATAAGACGTGTCTACGTATCCATGATTTGACACGCGCACGTAGTTTTCAAAGTTGGTAGTTACGAGAGAAACATTGCTTGAACATATGTAGAGACGAAGTTGCTTGGAAGTTTAGGTTCTTATTTGAAAAAATTTATTCATAACATAGAAAGGGAGAGGTCACAGAACCATTTAGAATTCGAAAAGGAATCAAAGTTCGTAGTGGAATTCAAAAATGAATTTCTGCCCATAATCCAAACTTAAAATGATGAAAGAAATCCATACCATAAAGGAAGTTACATATGTAGAGACGAAGATGCTTGACATTAGTCTCCTTTTATTTGAAAAAATTCTTGCATACATAAAAGGGAAGCGGGTCACGAGAACCATTTAGAATTTCGAAAAGAATTCAAGTCGTAGTGGAATATCCAAAATGAGTTTCTGCCCATAATCCAAACTTGAAATGATGAAAGAAATCCATACCGTAAAGGAAGTTTGTTATGTCTAGCGATGATTCCTCGAACTGTGATAGTTGTGAAAAGCTGAAGACCATAATCCAAAATTAAAAATGAAAATTGAAGTTCGTTTTGATAATGTTCATTGCTGAGTCATTTTCTTTGAGTGTTACTGAGTAGGGAATTTTATTAGTATTATTTTAGTTTTTTCTTTTTCTTCATTTTTTTTTGTGTTTTTCTTTAGTAATCAAAAGGCATTGATTGAAGTTCTGGGTGTTCTACTCAGGGTTCACCAATTATATAGGGAAGAACTTGCTAGTTGGTGGCTTCTTTTATGAGCAAGCACCCTATATAAGAGGATGGTAATTTAGAAATCCATATTTGAAATGATATTTTTATTCAACATAGAAGAGATATTCAATAAAAGTAAAGTAATAAAAGTTGTTGAGATACTCTCTCGTAGGCTAATTGGTAGTCGCAGCCTTTTCCAGTGCGTTTTTCGAACTTGCCTCTGACTCTTCGTTATACGGCGAAAATGGTGATCGAAACTTCGCGGAGTCCGCAGCCTTTTCCTTGAAAATTACTCCTTGCCAGGAGTGATTTCTAGAGAGAGGAGTATCTTGAGTGAACATTTATTTTCTTTTATTCTTGTTAATTAATCTGACTGAATATTCTGACTGGAAAGAGTATCTCAAATGACGGGTTTAATAGTATTTCACTTTGACTTATGCTAAATTTTTGCTCGCGCAAATCTTAGAAAGTACGAACATAAATTAAAATTATTACAAAGTTATAATGGAGTGCTAACATATATATATATTATATATAACTATATATATACAATCATTAATATATAATATATATAATATATTATTATATATATACATATTATATATAAGTTATATATAATATATATATATATATGTATGTATGTATGTATATATATAATATATATATATTACTATACTATATATATATATATAATATATAGTATATATATATAATATAACGATCATACACATATAATATATATATATATATATATATTATATATATATATATTATATTGTATATTATATATATATATAATATATATAAATATAATATATATATATATATATATGTTTATTTATAGATTTATATAGCACTTTCAATCCCTCTACATATTCCTACCTTACTAGCATACTATACTGTATATAGTATTATATATATCCC
>JABUQX010021152.1:20000-22515 GCA_015478945.1 Trachelipus rathkii | reverse complement strand
GAACGAAGCGAAAACTCCCCTGAACCATCCTTCTTCTCTTACTTCTCCCCTTATTTTATTTCTTGTACGGCAGTATGTACCCTTTTCTTTATATTGCTCTTTTTACTTTGTGGTATTTCATACTCTTGTTCGTCCAGTGCTCTCCGGTTTCCCTATTAATCCTATCAAAGGCTTTTTCAAAGTCTACAAACGCCACATCTTCTGCTTCTTTATTCCATTCTGTTCTTTCCCTAGCATCATTCTCATGTACCTCATTGGATCCTCTGTTCTCCATGTTCATCTTCTGAAGCCATACTGCCAACTTCCTAGTTTATCTGCAACTTTGATTCTCAGTCTCCTTTCCAATATTCACTCGTATATTTTACTAGCAACATTCAGTAAAGCTATCCCTCTGTATTGTTACAAATTCTTTGTCTCCCTTGTACATAGGTCAAATCACCGCTCTACCCATGCGTCAGGTATTCTTTGTCCCATATCTCATTCAGTAATTCTAGTAGCCATACTTCCACTCCTTCTCCAGTCTTGTATAATTCAGCATTCAGTTCATCGGTTCCTGGGCTTTTTCCATTTCTTAGCGTTTTAATTGCCTCTCTTATTTCCTCCAGCAATATCCCCTCTGTCATTTCTCCTTCCTCCACCACCTCCCGTTCCCTCTCCATCTGCACCTCCTCAACCTCAAATCTCAACAATTCCTCAAAGTATTCTCTCCATCTTTCCAACACCTCCTCCTCCCCTACCAACGTTTCTCCCACCTTATTCAGTATGAAGTGCGTTTCTGGGTCTTTTGAGGTTCTCATACTTTTAGCCAATCCATAGATTAATTTTTTTGTTCCCATTATGTTCTCCTTCAGTTCCGACCCTATTTTTACCCATGATTGCTTCATACTCCTTCTTTTTATCTTTTCTGCAATGTTTCTGGCTTCAACATAATCCAATCTATTTTATGGGATGAGAAAACCGGGTGCTTTAAAAACTACGGAGCAGTTCTGCTATGTTATATTATTATATATATATATATATATATATATATATATATATATATATATTATATATATATATATATATATATATATATTATATATTATTATTATTCATATTATATTATTATACTAAGAGCATATATTATTATATATATAAATATATATTACATATACATATATAGTTATATATATATATATATATATATAAGGGTTATTATTGGCTATATTATATATATATATATATTATATATATAAATATATGTTATATATATATTTTATATATATATATATATATATATATATATATATATATATATATATATATATATATATATATATATATATATATATATATATATATATATATATATATATATATATATATATTGTAAGATTTACTTTTTTCTTCCAACTTTCTTTTTAAATGAATAGATTATACAAGTTACCCTTAAATTAAGTCTTTTAGGATAACTATTATATTATCTTTTTATGTAAAAACATTGATGCTATCTTATTATTCAAGTTACCCATATAACTAAGCTTTGAGATGTTTCTATAAAGATTCTATTTTTTATTCATAAATTAAAAAATGTCTTAACTTTATTTAAATATGTTGTAAAATAAATGTATATACAAAGGAAAGAATACATTTAAATCTTTTTGAGCTCCGGAATGATAAAGGTTTGAACGACCCTTTCTTTGCCTTCTCAAAATGTCGCGTATTCGAATATTTGTTTTATTTTATAATTTTAAGAAATGGATAATAAAAGATTATTTGAGTTAGTAAATATATTAATATATTGTATAATATTATTATTTAATTACTTGTATGTGTTTAAAATTAATTTAATAAGCCTATATAGTTTAAAGCTTTTTCTTGTGTTTTGAAATATTTGATCACCTGCCATTATTAAAAAGTATCATTTTAATTTACCTTTCATAAATGGTATTTAAAGATTTCTAAAGCTTAATGATTAATTTTAAGATATAAATAGTAGTAATTAGTCTTTTTCTGTTGTCCATAAAAGGAATATTACTAATAAGAATAATATTAGGCGTTAAAACGTTTCTTTTGGGTTTGAAAATAAATGTTTTTTTCTTAGCTATTAAAAATAGATTAGTTACTCTTTATTTTCAAGGAATTATGAATAATTTAGACTTATTTTATTAAAGTTAATTTCTTTAAATTGTTTGAATAATATTTAAGAACTATTTCATTTTAGTTAGTAAATTTTAGAGGAATATAAGAGAAACGAGATTTGATGATTTTAAAAAGCGACTGGAGTAAATCTAAAGGCGCTCTCAATTAGGCAACTGTAGATTACTACTTTAGAGAGGCTTTAGTCTCTCAGCCGAACCATAAGTTAATAGATGGTTACTGATTCCCAAGCCCTCGGGTTTTCCTCGGGCTATTTGTGGTTACTAATAGCCCAACTCCTATTCATACGGTGGTTACTGTTGAATAGGCTCCTATTAACTAGATGGTGGTTACTGCAGACTTTAGCCTTTCCCATATTGAATCGGTGGTTACTGGT
>JABUQX010021152.1:15000-17500 GCA_015478945.1 Trachelipus rathkii | reverse complement strand
GAGAGTGCACTAACATCACTGCACAGAGATAGAGGATCAAGGGAGTTTTTAAGTAGGGGACAGTTTATTAGTCTTTTAGCCTTAGACTTAACCAACCGTATCCAAAAGAAGGGTAGAACCGAATCCCCCCAAGTGTGGGAAAAGTTCTTCATTCATGGGCGGGATAAGACCCTTATATAATTGAATTAACTGTTCGGAAGAAAAAATTTCCCTCACCCTGAACAGGACTCCCAGATTTTTTCAGGCCATCTTAGGAGCCATTGTGATATGGGATTTCCAAGTTGTTTATTGTTTATGTTCAGACCAAGAATGTTTGTTGTTAACAGGTGAGACGGGAGAGCCGTCGACGAAGATAGGAAATTTGAAAGTATTTTTGAGAGGAAGATGTGAAGAAATTGAGTTTTTAAATCGTTGAACTTCACAAGGTTGAGGCAACACTACCGGAAAATCTCATCCAGATTGGCAAGAATAGAATCGGAAAGCTGAAGTCGAGAAGCAACTCTAGAATCAAAAGAGGGAGCAAATTTGAAATGAGTGGAAGAATGAAGAGCTAAGCCATCGGCATAAGAATGAACAGAGTTAGATGTGCAGCTGAGAAGATAGTTAATGAAAAATAAGACTAAAGTTTGAGATAAAACAGAACCCAACGGAACACCGCAATTAACAAGAAGAGAAGAAGAGGTCTCTCCATCAACAAGTGACGATATGGACAATCTAAAAGAAACTAGACAAAAATGAGCAAAGAGAATGAGGAAACCCAAAGGAGTTGGAGGGAATTACGGCGAATAAATGAATAAGTTGAATAAACAAATGAAAAATGTGTAAATGGGAATTAAACGTTGTGAAATAAAAGAAACTGCAAAAGGAGTAGGACATTTAAAGCATCGAAAATTGAAAAAGACTTGGACGGAAATCATTCAAAAGAGAAAGTGGAGAGTGACAAACTGTTGAATTTTTTTTTTTTTTGTGAAATTATTAATAAATACATCTTTTCGTGAGATTGCATACTAATCTTCGTAAGAAAGTTGAGAATTAATGAGAGAGAGAGAGAGAGAGAGAGAGAGAGAGAGAGAGAGAGAGGAGAGAGGAGAGAGAGAGAGAGAGAGGTAGGGAGAGAGATGTTTGAAAAAAAAAGAAAAAAAAGAGAAGAGAGGAGAGGGAGAGAGAGAGAGAGAGAGAGAGAGAGAGATTTGTATGTTTATTTTACTGACTGTGCAGAATAGGGGGTAAGATTTCATGCTCAAAGTTAGTTAATACATATGAGGAAAAATATATTATACTCTATATCAGAGAGAATAAAAATAGGTCTTGTTACAAGGTGGTCAGGAAGTGAAAAGTTTATACCTTAAAGAGAGAGTAGAGAATAATAAGAGTATTAAATATTCACTGTTGCAGATACAGAAATGTTGTAAAGTATATTGAATATATAAATAACAACCAAGAAAAAGTCTATTTACTCATTTACAATATTCAAAATTATAACCATTGAGCTTAACTACGTACCTTAAAAAGTTTGTTTGATAGATCATCTACTACACATTGGTCGAAATTCTGCATGGGCTGTTTAAAAAGCCCTCTTAATAGCTGTTTCAAATGTTGTTACACTAATAATTAAGGCAGAGTTGTCAAAATTTTCTGATAATTGCACTAACCCAGCTTGTCCGTAGATGCTATGAAATCTGGAATATATATATATATAGTAATATATTAATAGATATATATAGATTATTTATATATATATATATATAATATATATATATGATTATATATATATATATATATATAATATATATATAATATAATATATATATTATATATATATATACTATATATATATATATATAATATATATATTATATATAATATTATATATATATATATATATATATAATATCATATATATATATATATATATATTATATATATATAATATATATATATATATATATATATATATATATATTATATAATACATATATATATATATATATATATATATATATATATAATATATATATATATATATATATATAATATATATATATATATACTATATAATATTATTATTATATATAGTATATATATATACTAGAATATATAATATATATAGACCTGTTATGTTTTAAGGACTCCGTCAGTTTTGATTGTTTTTGTTTGTTTTTTTTTCATATATTTTCTCACAGAAATCATGCAGAGTCAATTTAAGGGGTGGCGGACATGATTCAAAAATATATACGACCAGTTATGTTTTACGACTCAGTCAGTTTTAAATTTTTTTTATATTTTTTTTTACTAAAAGGAATACCCAAGGGAAACCGCAAAGATGGCAGGAGTCGGGGTCTCTCGCTTCCGGGGAACGACAGAGTAAGACTATTTCCCCCCCTCCGGGGAGGTCTCCGGAACCCCCACTTGGTATTTGGGTGTCGCGGGGTTCCTCCGCCCCTCCCCTACGGGTTTTTGAAAAACGTTCCCCCCTCTGTCCCCGTCGACTCGAGCCCCA
>JABUQX010021152.1:7500-10000 GCA_015478945.1 Trachelipus rathkii | reverse complement strand
AAGAGGCATGAGGAAAACGAACCAAAAAATCTTTGCATTTTCTACGGATAAAATGAGTTCTTAGTATTAAGTAGGATAAATTTAGCACGCTTTTGAAATTTAAAATAAGAAACAACATTTTGGAGTTTGAAGAGCGACCATGATTCCTGAAGGTAGAATTTTTGTAGCTAATAGCAGGAGAACGAGTAGACTTAAACCTACAGTAGGTTTATATACTTTAAATTAAGGGAAGGGTCCAATTATTAATTCGGGCTGAGCCCAATTTTTCCCCAGCCTAAAAATGGACTGAAAATTCGTAATTTTCAGACCATTTTGATGGGAAAAAAGCAAACTAGCTTTTTCTGACTTCTAAAACGTCGTTTTCGAGTGTTTTTCTGTATCATTCGTCATTGACAGGCAAAAAAATATCTCAATATATCAATTTGAAAACCTATAAATACTAGGTTTTGAAAATCGATCATGGCTCAGATATGGGGTAAAAAATCAAAATACCATTCCTAGAAAATTTAGATAGTAGTCCAATCTTTGTATACTTCAAGTTTAAAGTTATTTCGAAAAAAATTTGTATTATTAGTTTCAACAAATGCCAAAAACATAGGTTTTCAAAAATTGAAAATAGCAAAATAATGACTACAGACACAGAAAAACACTCGAAAACGACGTTTGGGGGGGGGGGGGTGGAGACACAGAAAAACCTCGAAAACGACGTTTTAGACGTCATAAAAAGCTAGTTTGCTCTTTTTCTCATCAAAATTGTCTGAAAATTACCAATTATATGTCCATTTTTAGGGAGGGGGGGTAGAAATATGGCTCAGCACGTAGCAATATAGGAAACGAGATGAGGAAATAGGAAAGGGAAAAAAAAAAAAATTTGGCTCAGCCCGTAGCAATAATTGGACCTCCCAATATTGCACGCTTTTGTAAATTAAAATAAGAAACAAACATTTTGGATTTGAGAGAGTATGTTTCGCAGAAATTTTGTGGCTAATAGCATGAGAACGAGTAGAGTTAAACCTACAGTAGATTTATATACTTTAAATTAAATGGAAAGAACACGGAATGTGCACCTCTATGCCAGAGAGAGTGGAAATTAGAATAAAGAGTGCAATTGTTGCAGAAATATATATATATATATATATATATATATATATATATATATATAATATATATAAATATATATATATATATATATATATATATTATATATATATATATATATATAATATATATATATATATATATATATATATATATATATATATATATATATATATATATATATATATTTTATTTTTTTTTTTTTTTTTTTTTAAATAGATATAATATATATATATTATATATATACATATATATATTAATATTTTATATATATATATATATATATATATATATATATATATATATATATATATATTATTTTTTTATTTTGTTTTTTCGGGTGGACGCTTCGAAAAACTGACAGCTGAACATGGCCTTTTTAGACAGCTCATTAATCACTTTGATAATGTAGAATAAATTTATTAATTGAGCTAACGGTGATGATCTAAATTGGCAGCGACGCACCGATTGAATTATTGTCGGTTACATCAACTCATACAATGACGACGTATGCTGTGCTGCGGTTTTGTCCACTGTACCGTATAACCGTGTTATGTTCGAAGCATGTGTTGAAAATGCTGAAGTTGTCTGAAAAATTATGATGATGAAGAAGAGAAAATGAAAATTATTATAAAGATAGGATAAATCAGAATTAAATTGTTTGAATGGTTCCTCCATTGTTAATGATTCTGATGAAATAGGAGAACCTATAAAAGAAAAAAAAGAACCAGATAGAAATGAAAGAGGTTGAAGAAACTTCTGCTAATCATTTGTTAATGCACGGTCTTCGATGTTCATGAATGAAGAGGAAGAGGTTTCTAAGAAAGAGAAGAATAAAAAGAAGTCAAAGACTAATGAATAAAAGTGAAATATCTTTATATAATTTTATTATCTATCTATAATCTATCTATAACAACTCCCAGGAAGGGCTTTCGCCCTGTCAGTATAACCAGCGTCTTTTCCTTCTGGCCCTAAACTCTTAACCTTAGAACACCCTAGAAAACAATTTCTCGGCGTACTGGTTTCCGACGCCAGTCCTCGAGTTAAACACTCTCAGGTAGGGTTTTGGCCCTTGCAGTAGAACTAGCATCTTCTTCCATTAGTCCTCAAAACTCATTCTCCCAGAGTTCTCCAGATGATTGTGCTTCTAGGCGCATAAGACTCCAACGCTGGTCCAAGAGTAATACAAGTAGAAGGAAGGGACCGGGTTGCTAGCCCTGTCGCCCTATAACCATGCAAAGAAAATCTTGTTTTATTTTTTAATAAAAATTTTATTATCATTACTATTATTTTCAGTCCCCTATTTGAATAGGGCGCTGCCCGTGAGTGGTGACATTCTGTAATATATATTTATATATATATATATATATATTATATATATTATCATATATATATATATTAT
>JABUQX010021151.1:62500-63845 GCA_015478945.1 Trachelipus rathkii | reverse complement strand
ATCTGACACATATCTAGCAACTAAACAATTCTGGCAACTTTATTACTCCCATGATACAAATTTATATATAACAACACCTGCAATGACATCTTATAAATAATAAATATACAATACTATGAAATGTTAACGGAGCAACGCATAAATATTTAATAAAAAATTGAAATGAACGTTTTTGAACAAGCACATAAACATAAAATACAAATCATTTAAAGGTATTTTTCTTTATTATTCTAAGGAAAATGAAAGTCCTAAACGAGAACAACTCAATGTTATCATTTATTACATGCTATGAAGCCAAATTTAAAATAGACTGTACAGATTTTTGTGTAATTTGCAGTACTGGTTTAATTATTTATAAATGCATATCCATTTAGTTCATTTAAACAAATATTAAACATACATAAACATTCACAAACCCACACACATATTAACACACATACCATATATATATATAGTGTGCATAGCAAAGATAAACACGAGCAGCAGTATATATATATATATGTTATATATATATATATATAAGTATATATAGCAGCATGTATATATAAGGTTATATATATATATATATATAAATTAATATACATATATAAGAAGAAGAAGAATAAAGGTTATTGTTCACGCTATTAAAGCTATTATTATTATATACATAAGGGGTGTATATAAGGCTAAGCATATATACATACATGTTATATGTAAACTATATATATATATTACAAGGTTGGACATTAATAAATCAAAATGGATGTTATTGAAAGGTACATGGTTATATTATTACATATTATAAATATACAAAATAATGGTTATATACATACATATATGTATACAGCTGGTATATACAGCTAATATACATATGTTGGCATATACAGCTATACAATGAAATATATAAGAGTGCTGAGCGGTATTGCTAGCGTTGGTATATATATATATATATATACATAGCGCGTATGGTTATAAACAAGGTACATATATTATTGGTTACATATATTATGGTTAAGTTAATACATATATATAGTTGGCTAATATATATATATGCTGTTATTATTAAATATATGTAGAGTTGTATACATAAATTATGTTATTATACATGTATATATTATATATTATTATTGGTTGTTACTATTATTATTACATACATATATATTATGGAAAGATAGCAAAAAAGAGCGGAACGAGTGTATATGCTGGCATGGTTATATATATGGGTTATACATGTTGCATACATATATATATATATATATATATATATATTATATATATATATATATATATATATATATGTGCGAGTGCGTGTTTGTGGCAACACGTGATCAAACTTAAAAAATTACTTTCAAAATACGTGATTAAA
>JABUQX010021151.1:40000-60000 GCA_015478945.1 Trachelipus rathkii | reverse complement strand
GTTTGATTGAAGTTAATTGATTCAAACTATGTCTGATTGAAGTTAATTGATTCAAACTATGTCTGATTGAAGTTAATTGATTCAAACTATGTCTGATTGAAGTTAATTGATTCAAACTATGTCTGATTGAAGTTAATTGATTCAAACTATGTCTGAATTGAACTGGTTTGATTCAAACTATGCCTGAATTAAACTGGATTGATTCAAACTATGTCTGGATTGAACTGGATTGATTCAAACTATGTCTGTACTGAACTGTGTTGATTCAAACTATGCCTGGATTGAACTGGATTGATTCAAACTATATTTGGTTTGAACTGGATTGATTCAAATTATGTCTGGATTGAAATGGATTGATTCAAACTATGTCTGGATTGAACTGGATTGATTCAAACTATATTTTGTTTGAACTGGATTGATTCAAATTATGTCTGGATTGAAGTTGATTGATTCAAACTATGTCTGTATTGAACTGATTTGATTCAAACTATGTCTGGATTAAACTGGATTGATTCAAATAATGTCTGTATTGAACTGGTTTGATTCAAACTATGTCTGGATCAAACTGGATTGATTCAAACTATGTCTGGATCAAACTGGATTGATTCAAACTATGTCTGTATTGAACTGGATTGATTCAAATTTTGCTGGTGTGAATGGCGGGAAAAAAAATCTCGTTATTGTTTACGGGAGAAACTTTCATGAATCTTCGACAGTCAATTTTTGGTTGATTTAGATTTATTAGGATATACCAAGCAAATCTGAACCAATCCTAATCAATCAGAAAATAGAATAGATCTTATTTTATACTGTGTCTGAATTGATTTAGATTTTACTGTTGTGAGTGGCGGTTAATGATCTCTAACTTGTTTACGAGAAAAACTTCGAAAGAGAGAGAGAGAGAGAGAGAGAGAGAGAGAGAGAGAGAGAGAGAGAGAGAGAGAGAGAGAGAGAGAGAGAGAGAGAGAGAGAGAGAGAGAGAGAGAGAGAGACGTGAATCTTTGCCAGTCAGTTTTTTGTTGATCCGGAATAGCTTGATTATGAAGGGTTTCAGTTTCATTAAAATTCACCTTTGCCATACTCCTTTATCTACCACAAATGCTAGAGACGTCCATTAAAATAATAAAAATTAAGGCAGCCAACCTACTTTTCCTTTATCTACCACAAATACTCCTTTATCTACCACAAATACTAGAGAGGTCCACTAAAATAATAAAAATTAAGGCAGCCAATCTACTTCTCCATTTCTCCCCTCCTCCTACTATTTCATTTCTCTTCATTCACCACCTCCACAAAGATTTCATTTCATCACCCCATCATTTGCCTTCTGCAATCAATTTACCTCTTTATCTTTCCCTCATACTATTTAACCCATTCTTCATTCACCGCTTCCATAGTGAGGTGTATACCTCGCTATCAGATTCACCACCCCTTTATTACAGAATTTCACCCATTCTTCATTCACCGCCTCCATAGTGAGGTGTATACCTCACTATCAGATTCACCACCTCTTTATTACAGACTTCTGTACTCAACCTTTACCAACTGTTCTACATTCACCCCCGGTATTTAAAGCACCCCCTTCACCCCCAGTTTTGCACTCAGTCCCCCCCGATTGTGAGACAAACAAAAAGCAATTGCGAAGAAGGACTCGAATAGAGCACTTCAATTTTAGCCCTTGTTTGCATTTCGCATTTGGGAATCGTGGTCGTTGGTCGAGAAAATCGGTCCAAATCGGGTTTTCTTTCCATTCGAACAATAAAAATGAAAACGAAATAAAAAAAAAAAAAGCAGGAGAAAAATGATATTGAATGCCTAAAAAAAAAAGAGGTCCCGATAGAAAAAAAAGAATGGGAAGTATTTGAAAGAACCAATTGAAAAGCGGAGGGCGCGTTTGAGAAATAAAGTAACGTGCGAAAAGCGGCTGTTACGAAAGAACAGCAGGTTAGACTCCGGCCGCGACAGTCGTATAGATAGTAGCAAAGGGATGAGGATTAGGAAATAGGGGTGGTGAGGGAGAGATAGTATGTCGTCGCGAACGTGTAGAGTGACCCTAGCAAAGTGCTGATTCAGCTCCCGCACAAAGATCCTCGCGCCAAGGAGCTCCGAACCCCGACGCACACGGTATATGTTTAAGATGGTGATGGGAGTTTCAGTGATGAATGGCCAGGGAACAGAGAGTGGTTAGGAAGAGTTTGGGAGGCGGAGTTCGATACGCGCCAAGGCCCCGGACCCGCCAGACGAAGGGGTATGGAAAAACGAACCCAAGCCCACAAGGAGGTAGGCCCGCATGGGCCGAACTGGAACTCCACAAGAGAGGGCACTGTGAGAGAGGACACCGATGGAAATACCAAAGTGCCAAAAAATGCCCACCTGAGAGAAGAAGAGAATGGAGGGAGGGGTGTGGAAGCAATGAGCGGCCTACTAAGAGACCAGGTGTTCAGCCCACAAAGGATAGGCACCCGCTGGTGACGAGAGTGGAGTGACGGCAACTAGAGGATAGAGCAACGGTGATTAGGAGGTCATTATCGCCGGTAACACGGCTGTCGAGACTCACTCACTCTACGTTCGTTGTTAAGAAACGCAGTGCGTAATACAAACGCTGGATAATACAAATCCGCACTACTCTTATGTATAAATTCTCGAGTGGGCCACAATCACTAAAATAAACGCATGTCAAGTAAAATACTCCTCACACAAGAACCGTACACGAAGTCTAGCCGAACCGACCCTCCTAATGTAATCCGTTTCCGTCGACATATCTATACCATAAATAATAATAAAAGAATATATATATAAAAGATGTTAATATATATAGAGATAAATATTATATATAAGATAAGAGACAACAATTATTATATAAGTGTTTAAGGCAAAAGTATGTAAAAATATAAAAAATATATAAATACTTTCATATATAAAATAGAATAAAGATAGATGATATATTAATTAAATTAAAGAGTCAACTCCATGATAACTACACTACTAACACACTAATAAATAGCACAACTGTACGCTCGGCTGACCCTCTACAAATCAATCATAATCAGTGGCGGCTCCTGCCCTATCGCTTGGACATGTCTTGACACAAACACAACCTAGCAACGCAAACCACTGCATTGACACCACAGCCAGATAGCATTACCAATAGAGCGCGGCTGTACTCCACTAAGGCACTCACAAGAGAGACCTCTTCTTTGCATTCTACGCAGATCGAGAAACACACACCATGTAGATATCATTCACACAGGAGCGACTAACTGGAGCATATCATTCATAATACACACCTTACTCACACCTATACCCATACACAGTCTCATCAAGCTACCAAGACCAAGTATTCACACATACTTACTCAACTACCCCAGATAGATAGGGAGTACCATTTGTAGAGAGAGTAATATTATTTATCAAATAGATAAATAACTATGGCGTGATAATAATATGCGTGTTAGTGTATTTAAAAAATAAATTAGTGGTCCAGGATGCGGCTAAAATCTCTCATATATCCACACACTAATATACTAAATGTAAATAGTAACACGCCCTAAAGTTGGATGAGTTAGAATATAAGACACGCTCTGTTTTTCACATGAGTTCAAAAATGATACAAAATAAGTAATGAAACAATAAAAAAAATGTGCAGCTAAATATACGATAATCAAATGCTTTTTAACACAAATGCCTTCCCATAGGCGTTAGAAATTGAAAAAAGTAAATATGAATGCTGCGTTTGAATGAAGTAAAATAATAAGCCATAGGAGTAGAAGAATAAGTATGGTAATGTAGAGCTGGATAAATGAGAATCTAGAGCTGGTAAGATGTGGAGTATAATATAGTTACATTCATATAGCATATAACTGTAATCGAAGAGTTAATGTAAGAAATTACATGGAAATTCACAATTTATCAGGAATATTTAACGATAGGTAAATGTGAAGTAATTCACTTTATTTATAGTCACAGCGGTAGAGGAAGGAAGGTCCAGGCTACTTACTCATGTTCTAAAAGCAATATTTCAAACTGTTATTAAATGACTAGCACTTCATATAACTATCTGCCGATGATTCTAACATAAGAAGGCATCTAGTGTCGCTGGAACTATTCTGATGACGTAGTTATGGCTCGTTAACCACCTAATTAGACCTCACTTAGTACCACGAACATATCTATTTTTATAGATAAAACACGAAGTCACCTTCTCTGGCCGCCCAACGACGGCGTCTACACGAGTATATCACATGCCATAGCACCGCACGTTAGATGACAGCTAGAAATATTAGAGTAAATGAGAGGAGTGGACATGAGCAATATGGCCATCGCACTTAAGTATAAACAGCACACAGGAGTGTAGTGTCCAGTTACTACACTCGTGTGAAACAGACTGATGGGATATCGTCTCTAGGCCACTCGCTGCTCATATCGGATTATTCACTAGCTCACTGTTATTGGATGGATAAACCCAGTAGTTCCTGTATTCTCTGTAAATAAATCCTGACGACTATGATACCACCGGAATTCGCCGTCCTCTCGCGCCTGAATACCTACCGCATTGCACACTTTTTTCGTATCTCAAAATAAATAGGATACAATAATAGAGACCTCACTTATTAGTATCTACTTTGTATGAGCCGTCTATCTTATTAGTAGTCGGCACCTGCAAACATTAATAGTGCGAACTACTCTCAGATTGGAATATACCCCTGTGATATATGATTTGTGTATGATCAGTTGACTGTGTGAGAATATATATAGGACTTTAGAGATCTATAATATATTAATATATAATATAAATTAAATAGTGTATATGAAATGTATTATATATAGTTATATCTGGGCACAGTCTCGAGAGAAATGTATAATAATAGATAAAAGGAGTCATGAGAGTTTCTGAAATGAGCGGATCTTATCAAATATATCCGAGCACCTAATGATAGTGTTACCTTAGTACACCCACCCCTGCCATCTAGTACGACATATATGATCTTAAAGTACCACAAAAACTGTCCTATTATTCATGTCGCGCGAACACTTTAAGCCAAATTCTTAAGCTGGCATTATGCAATATCCTGAGTAAAATAGTAATTAACGCATAAGACCCCTATGGTAGCCGGTGACACATGATGAATAAACCCCGAGTGTTTGGTGGCCGCACATACGCCGGAGATATAACAGTGAACCTGTAGAATAAATCCTAATGAAAAGCTTACGAGTTTAAAAATATATACAATCGTGACATAGAGTGAACTAGACGGACAGAGAGCATGATTAATAATAGTAAAAATTAATAGTGGAAAAAAGAAATTATTAGCGATCAAACGTAGATAAGATAAGAGCAAGGTTATGAGCGGCAAAAAGTGAAATTTAGTCGAAAGTAATTGCAATAAAAATAATAATAATAGCTATAATTTTTCAATGTTTGCATAATTCAAAGAGAATTTAAAATAGTTTATAAGTAAGAAAAGATCAAAGACTATGGTCCTTATATATATATATCGTTAAATCATTGATGATATAATTTTAAGTTAAGTTTCAGATTACGGAGTCATAATTTTTGCAGTCAACATTTTCAATGCATTATTTTGCATACTCAGTGCATTACTGAGGAAAGAATTAAGTATAATAGTTATGAGAGTAACATAAAATTATGTATTACATACTTGATATAATGAGCAATGCTAAACAAAGTAGATCTATATTAGAATATTGTGGACTAATTTTAGAATGATAAAGATTATTAAACTTCAACTAGAAGATAAAATTGATCCATCATGTAAAGGCCTCATCTTCCTGATGGAAATATTATAATATATGATAAATTTGGAATTTACTAAAAGGAAAAGGTTAAACATATTAATATAATACCAGCATTCCAAAGGCTCTCTATTTGATTTATTAAGTTCAGATTACTATAACATTTGTAGTGTAAATATAGGTACCAGAGTGGTAACTGTGAAAAATAAGCAAATATGATGTTCACTAATATTATATTAAGAGAAAGGTAATAGTAAGGAAAGATTTGGGGAAATAATTTATATAGGCCAGATAGCTATAAAACATCCCAGTTGTAAAGGTTACTGGAAAAAGTAGGCTAAGAAAGAGTCAATATAGAGGAAAATAATATAATAAATAAAACATTTAGATAAGATATAATACAATAAAGTATATTTGATATGACTCACCTCTAATCGGCGTCAAAAAGGATAAAAGGAGATTGGGGACTAATAGGTTAATCTATCGTCAGACAAACCTTATTGAACTTTATCTGACACTACATTTACTGTGGATCCTCGATACTTTGACATCCGACCACGAGAATCAGCCAGTTGAAACACTTCTATACACTCAATTTAAGTTCAATCACCCCCAATTAGCAAAGCCTCCATTTCGATAAGATTTCCCCACATAATATGCCGAACGCATGAACCACGACAAAGATTAATATTTTGCATATGAATTATATTGGAGTTGGTTACATGGTGCCCTTGGATTTAAAGAGATGTTGTGGAAATATAGTATATATTTTAAGCTAGTGTGTATAACACTTAAATTGGAGATTAATTTAAATATCTATCATGGAAATAGTTAGTGAAATACATTGGAATATAGTACTCCAACTAGGAATTTAATCTTAGATTGCTGGAGATCCAATATTGTTCACTCAATATATTTATATAAAAATAGATTATATTAGAATACACAGGGAAGACTATAAATGCTTATGCTATCTACCAGTTGGTAACTAGTTAATGATACCAAAGTGGCCACATCAGTTAGGAATAATAATATGTGTAATAGTAAAGAATTCAAAATAAAATAGTGACATACAATTAATCACCTCCTGAATACATAATATTAATAATATATCATAAAGGAAAATAAAACTGATAACTATTTTGTTTAAGAGGTAGTAGGAGGACAAATAAAGTTGGACTCTCTCAATATGAATGTATTATATTGTAAATAAGAGTGATGTAAGGTTCTTCACCTAGAAGTTGACTCAAAATAAATAGACTAATTAACTATGATAATGAAATGGGGATAATGGCTTGAGCTGTGGACCAGAAAAAGATTTAGGTGTGATTATAACACATAAGTGAGGATATTATGACACCTAAGTAATCTTATATTCTATGAATGTTTCTGAAGCAAGATGTGAATAAAGATAATTAAAGATGCTGGGCATTCCAAATAAATCGCATATTGTTGTTTTATACAAGAGCATAAGGAAGTTATAGAGTAATACTATTAAACACATATATAATATATAATAATAATATTTAAATAGAGCTATTGATAGGCCAGTATATTAGAAGTATTGGTGCACAGAAGTATGGAGCCTCCACTTATATTAATGATAAAGACAAAAATAGATATGCAGAGAGAGATGCAGAGAGAGAGAGAGAAACTAGGATGAATTTCGGGTTTGAGGGTATAAGAGCTATAGAGGAGTAAGTACTGTGAGTGATCGTTAAGGGTGAGAATGTTTTCCGTATGAAAGCGATATTACTATAACAGAGGGACATGTAATTAACAAAGTACTATAAAATTTTTCCTCTCTTTATAATACAGGTAAGTCCTAATATTAATAAATTTCTTTCATAGATAGAGCAACGGACGAAGTATATATAAAGTGACAACAGGGGAGCTATATAAAAATAAATGAATAATTAAAGAAAGAGAAAGCATTTGCACATCTTGATATTAAGAAAATGATTTACTTATTTTTATTTAAAGTCTGAGGTTATATATAAATTTATGGAATACTAGGTCTGCACACCGAGCCGTGTTGAGTGACGTAATTCGATCCTCCGCCAAAAATAATTAAGAAAGGGTATTGAAGGAGTATATGAGAGACTTATGGTAGCCCATAAGTTACTAAATGACAAATGAAAATGTCAGGAAACTTTTTAATATGGATAAAAAATATTTTTTGGCAAATATCATACTGCACTTCTGTTTAGAATATACGAAAATACATTAAAATAATATTCGACATTCTAAATGTCATTATATTCAACTACAAAAAGATATTCTCTCTGGAATTATTTTTAGCCTCTATGTTAACTTCTCATGTTGTGAGAGTTTTTTAAAATATATATCTGAAGAAATTTAAAGGTCATGTCAAAAGACTTTCGAGAATACCAATTATAAATATGGATTTGTGATAAACTTCGGCTCCTATATGAAAGGAAAAAAATGATCAGTTCTGTGTAAGTTAAGTTATACTTCATACGCCGAGTATATTTCTCAAGAAAAGTTCATAAATTTTCTTACATATGGTTTATAGCCTCTCTTATGTAATACATAATAGAACTAGCTAATATGATATGTATTCCATTGGTCCTCACAGAAAAAATCTGAAATTATCTAATATTCTCAATATGTATATATATAACCAATGACTGTAACATTCAATACTTTAATAAATATATGGCTAAATTAATTTTGAATGGAACTAGTATCACTGCTATTAAACTCAACGAAATAGAAATATGCTATCTCGGTAACTCCCGCTGACTTTATTCTACTTCAAAATTCCATTCCGCCCTAAGCATAATTTATGCCAATATTAATCTTTCCAATTTGGATACTTTGCGTTGCCTCTACGATAACTATCCATATAATGAGTGCTTTAACTCTACAGACACCTCAGCGTCTGTCGATGAGATGCTATCTGTAATCGTTGATGAGATGAGCAGGCTTATTTCTTCTTCATCCAGTTACTTCTCTCCTCAAAATACGTCGTTTGATGATACTTGCTCCCATTTCCTTCAAGATAGAAACAATTCCTATCAGGAATGGAAAAGCTTTCCTTCTCCTATCACTCTTGAAAATTTTCGTTCAGCTCAGAATCGTTTCGGGATACAATCCAATGAGAAAAACGGACTCTCACAAAACGAAATGCGCTAACCTCCTTGGTTCTTCTATTAAAAAATCTTTCTGGCCTCTTGCTAATAGCATCTCCAACAACTACTGCAAACCTTCTTTTACTCAACTAATTTAATCTGATGGTTCTTTTGCTGACAGTCTGACTGAAAATGCTTAATCCCTTTGGTCTTCTGTTTAATTCTAATTCATCTTTGAACGATTTTTCCAATACTACTCCTACTCGTTCTTCTCCTAGTTGTCCCACGCCTTTACCTGTAATTACAATTGATTGGATGCATGGGTTCCTGAGATCTATTAAGGAAGTGTTCTTCCGAACTGGCGCCATCCCTCTTCAACTATACTCTCCATGTCTCAATACTAACTCTTTCCTTCATCACACAAATCTCCCCATAGTCACTAAGAGCAGAAGACCATTAATCAGTGAGATAGAAAAGTACACCATCAGTAGACCTTGATCCTCGAAAGCCGTACTGATGATCAAAAAGAAGAGAATTGGATTCTAGATTATCTAAGAAATGGGAGTTGAAAAGGGTTTCAAAATTCTTAAATGGAATACAGATGACAGCTATAAGGCGATAGTTAGAAAGATCTGACCTGCTACCTTTCTTAGGAATATAGAGAAAAAATTATCATTCGTGAATCGTGGATGATATTTTAAAAAACAGTTTTTAAATGAAAAATTAGAGAGTTTATTTTTTTCAGCAATTTAAAGGTGAAGTGTAGAAGTAATTCATGAAAAATGAGTTTAATAAAAAAGTCAATCTATTAAAAACCAGAAAAGTTAGACTGTAAAAAGTGGTGATAAATTGACCATTTCATTTCAATTTGCTTTATAATAAATAACAATAATTTTTAGTTTAAACTGAAGAGTAACTAGTTTAAATTCCTGTGTTAGAAAAAAGTTCAAAAAGAATTAAAATGACAGAGAGCTAAGCTTTCGGACAGATGAGAACTAAAGTTATGATGTTGCATACTGATTTTAATTTATATATACTTTAAATTATTATATAAATATATTTTACTGTTATAAATTTTAAATAAATATTTCATTATTCTGAATTTTAAATATATATAGTTTTTTTACATATATCTATATTATATATAGTTTAGGTATGGACTGAAGATAAAGAATAAAGTAATAAATATAGATTTATTTTAGTAGAGTAAATAAAAAAAGGCATTTGGCGGTTAAGTAATATGGAGAGAAATGTTTACTTATTAGTAATTTGTGGGTGAATTGTTTGAATTAGAAGATAGTAGATGGAAGAAGAGAATTATGTAAGAGAATGTGAGATGAATTTTAATATAATTGATTGGAAAAATATGAATTTTAAGTTCCTGTTTAGTGAATTAAATAGTTAGGAGTTGGAGATAATGGTGGATGGGGTTAATGGGATTGGTAAGTTTCCTTGTGATAGGGTAAAGATATTAAAAAAGATTAGATAGATTACTTATCTTTAACATAAGGGTTAGTTGGTTTTATGTAAAATTGGTAGAGATTATTGTCTTAGACTATAAGTTTTTAAATTTATGATTTAGTAATCTTTACTATTTAAGATACTTCGTTAATAAAAATATAAGAAAAACTTAGACCAGTAGACGTATGGAGATATCGGCATTCTTGTAAAAAAAGTTTTCCTCTTTATGAAAGTGACGAATAAATTTGTATATATTATTTTTGTCTGCAAATATTACTTAAATACATGAATATAAATGTTCAGCATGAAATATGTAATGCATTTACCTTTGAAGAAGGAATAAAGTGACACCCGAAATAGCGATAAATTGAAAATATAGGAAAAATAGAAAAATTGCTAGAGCATTAGTAAATAGCATTTATATTATATTATATATATATATTATTATATTATTATATATATATATATATATATATCTTAAATATAGTATATTATTTATATATAGTGTTAGTAGAGCAGGGTTAGTCATGATAGAGTTATAAGAAATATTTATGAAATTTGTTTACGAAAATTATTAAATGTTTAAATTTTTACCTTTGATATTAAGTGTGAATAAAATAGCACAGCAGTATTTTATTGATTGTACTAACACCCAAAGACTTTGGTTTTCTGTTCTGGTTCCAGTACATTCCTCAGCAGTACCTTGATTACTTAAGTAATAGAATATTAGTTACATTAAAGTACAGTACTGAGGGTATGGAGTGAATAAAAGCTCTTTAAATGACAGCTTGCCTCTTCTTGTTTAATTCTTCTTAGAATTATATTTCCCTTTTTAAATTTATTCACTATATAAATGCGTAATATAAATTTTTAAAGGTTAGCCAAGTGATAAAATGTTATTTCATAGATTAATTTAGTCTGCACATCTTTCTAAATCTTCTTATAAACTTTAATGCTTCCTTTAATTACAAGTTACGAAAGGTTTACTATGTTGAAACCCTTTCCATGCATTTATGTATTATAATATAATTTGTATAATATGTTACACAGATTATTATTTTAGACAAAATATTGATATTTATTACAAACTTTTATATAAATAGAGCAGTTAAAGTAATGATTGATAAAATGCCGTATAACTTTTGAGAAGTACTTAAGATTATAATTAAATAAATCTTTCTAAAAGATTCTGAATATATTAATTCTTTATTAGATCTTTAAATTTAATTACATATATAATTAATAATTTTAATATTTTATTCAATTGTACTATGAATAAATGCAAAAAATTATGTTTGTTAATGAAGTTTAGAGAAATAGGTTGATAAAATTTGTAAAGATTGAGGTCTAAAGCAAAACTACAGACCAAAAACAAAAATAGGAAAAGAAGTTTAAAGATTAATTATCAGCAAAAAAGATAATCACTGAATCAATAATCTTTAATATTATTAGATAATTACGATTTTGCACCAAATAAAAGCAAATTAAGTTACAAGACGATTTCAAAAGCCTCTCAATGCCTTTAATTTTATTCTCATAACAGAAATGTTTTGAAAAATAAGAAGAGGCAATATAATGATTATTATTTTTGAATGATACAAAAGTATGGATAATTCACTCAATTAATCCAAACTTGAATAACTTGAAATTTTAAGTTAATTGAGAGAGTAAATAAAGGTGAAAATACATGAAGAATATATATATATATTATATATAATTATTATATATTAATATATCTTATTTATATATATATATATAGATATCTTAATATATATATAATGATATTATATATATATATTATATATATATTATATTATTATATATATATATATATTTATATATATTATATATATTATATTAATAGATATATATATATATAACTATGATATATAAATATATTATATATTATATTATATATATATATATATTATTATATATATATATTAGATATAATATAAATATATATATATATGTATCTATTATCTATATATATGGTAGAGGTGTTGAGGTAAGGTTCTCATTTGTTTTTTAATTTGCTATGTTGTTTGTTTTTGGTTCTTTATAATGCTGTTTTACGGTTGAGATCTTTAATATCAAGTTTATAACTAATTATTATTTCACTGTTGAGTCGTTGACACTTTTAGTGAGGATATGATTTTAGATCGTTTCGAGATGGACAGTAATGATAATGGTTGTTAGAGCTTTCTAACTTTTCTTAATATATTACAAGAAAAAGTATTCTTAATATAAGGTAAAGAGTTAAAAAGCTCTTTTTAGATGTTGAATTTCAAATAAAGTAATATATCATAGTGTAGTGTAATGATTTAGCCATATAAATTATAAATAATGATTTTTTTAAACTAATTTGTTTTTTTAACCTTGTTAAAATATGATACAAAAAAATTTTAAAATTTTTTTGGTTTAAATAATGTCAAAAGCTACTTTAATATCAATTTTTAAAATTAGCATTTTAATTATACGATAAAATATATATTTTTAAAATCTATTAATTAAATAATAATTTAAGATAAATATTAAATAAACTGTTAAAATTAATATTAGATCACCAAGATTATTAAGATTTAAATTTTTTTATTAAGCTGTAAGTGTGATGGTAAGTTTCTTTGTTACCATTTGATGTTGTTTCTTAGGCTGACAGAGGAGATTAATATACATAAAAACTAACAGAAATAAATGGGTTGGTTAAGAGAGATGAAATTGTTACGTAATAGTCAGTAATGAATGTATTCTGTGAAGATAATCAATGGGGATATTGAGAAGTGCGGGAAATATGGGAGGTTTAAGAGAATTATGAAACTAGATTGTTTGTCATAAAATATATTTCCAGAGTCATACATATTTGTAAGTTGTAGGATATATGGTGCTCGAAGAAGACATGAGAAAAGTTTGAAGTTCAGGTGGAAGGGTTGATGATGCTGATGGTGGTGAATGAAAGGTTGGTAGTAACCGAAATAAGTTATGTATTATATGGAGTTTAATATTTCTTATAATCATTGACATGACAGATCATTTGAGGTAATTGAGAAGTTCTAAAGGGCAAAAGAAGGGTTTATACTAGTCAAAATTTGAAAGGGGATAGGACTGTACCGGGAATGACAAAGAAATTTGAAATGAATATACTGTTAGAGCTGCCAGCTTGAAATAAGTGGGAGGGAAATAAGATGCTGAATAGTGATCCGTGTTGAGTAATAATGAATACGAATCATTTGATGGTTATGAACATCACTTCAACTGAGTCTAATTACGAGTACATAAGGAGGAATTTATTATTAGCATAAAGTGGGATGAGGAATAAGAATATTAATACTTTTATTACCTGAGAGTATTCTAGTAAATTTAATGTTATCTAGTGGTATTATGGAATAGTTCATTATTCTCTAATATTAAAATGGGAAAAGCGAAATAAATTAGGCCAATTAGTGATTTATTTTATATTATATATATAAGCTATCTATAATATTATATAGTATATTTATATATTATATATATTATATTTATATATTTATTATATTAGTTACAATTCAGTCTGTTTATTTCTTCCAAGATTTTAAATTCACTTTTAACTTGGTGGGTTTAGAAGATTGACGACTGATTTTTTGTTTGTAGAAACAGAAGGGAGGAAAAAATTTGATGTCAAGTTTGTGTCAAGTTGTGTCAACTTTGTTGTAAACGATGAGGAAGTGAGTTAGTTGAAACTGATGAAATATTGTTAAGGTATTGATAAGAAAGTTTTTTAAACATATCAGAGGAAAGATGATTGAGCTAACAATATTTTGAAGATTATTTGTAAAAGGGTAACGAAATTGGGGTGTAAGCTGAATGCTGTTTCTTTTATTGTTGATTGAAGATGAAGACGATAGCAGATAAAGATGGCAGTATGTTACTGAGGAGCATTAGGGAAAAGATAGAAAGTGTTTATTGCTCTTTAAGTAGCGTACATTGGAAGAAACATTTTATAGAACAAGAAAGATTATGTGTGTTGTAGATAATTTTTTGACATGGTTAGTTACCTGTAAAGTGAAAGAAAGGTTTTGATGATAGAGGACAAATGGACCTTCAATAGGAAAAATGTTTTATTTGGTACGATTTGGTATTATTATGGAGCTGCTTGGTTGTTAGTTGGTTGAGTAATTTTTTTTATTAGAGGTGTTTTATTATATAGGGGCTAAAGTCAAGTAGTGGGAGCTGTTGAGAGATTTGGTATATTTCTTTTTATAATAATATGATGTTTGTTTTTGATATCTTTCGTAATGACTTCCTTTTATTGTAAGTTAGTAGTAAGTTTACTAATAATAAATTGTTTTAAAGGGTTGAATAGCCCTTTAACTTTTAGGAAGACATTATGTTTTTGGTTAGGACTAGGAAAGAATTATGAATAAGGTTGTTGAACAATTTTTTACTTATACTTGAAATTCAAGAAAAAGATTCTTGGTAATAGGACAAGAGTAAACAATTATTTTATTGGATTTTTATTATTCAAAATTTATAAATATATTGTAGTATGTATATTAAAGTAATGCTTCAATTAAGTTTTTTTAACAGATTTTATAGATTAAAATTAGTTTTAATTTTGATTAAATGAATTTTTAAAAAAGTATTATGATAGTATTGAGGAAAAATATACTGAATTATTTTAGATATAATTGATAAACAAACAAAGATATTAGATCATATGTAAAAGAATTATATTATAATATTAGTAATGTATATATTATATTACTAATATATTTTGTTAGATATTTTTAACTAATTTATATAAATTATTAAAATTAAAAACAATGACTTTTATATTGTTAAATTCCACGATACAATTTTAATTTTTTTATAAGAAAAATTATTATATTTGTACATTTACTATTTGCAGTTAGTTTAGTTATTTTTATTTGAATCATATAAACTAAATATAATACCTTGACTTATATATATATATATAAAATATATTAATATATAAGTCAAATATTATTATTTTATTATTTACAATATAATATTATATATTTATATATAATATATATATATATTTATAATTATATATATATATAGATATATATTTAATATTAATATATATAATATATATAATATATTATAGTATATATATTTTATAATATTATATATAATATATATATATATAAATATTATATATTATATATAATATTATATTTATATATAATATATAATATTTTATATATATATTATATTAATAAGTTATATTATATAAGATATTATATTATACTATAATATATAATATTTTATATATATATTATTATATTTATATATAAATATTATATATATATATATATAAATTGGTATTTTGGATGAAAATGTTATAAATTAATAATTTGATTATTTACCTCTAAAACCGTTAAAAATAACAATTGCAAATACTAATTATATTAAAAAAAAGTATTATATTTGACATATGACGGAAAGTTCAGAAAGTATAATGGGAAGAAATATAAGGCGATGAATTTATGTATATGAATTTGTAGATAGTAAAAACACGAAATTATTATTTTAGAAAAAATATTTATGTTGGATGAAGTGAAAAAGGAATTGATAAGACATAATTATAAGAGGAAAAAAAATTTGATGTATTATTTTATAGGGAGATGGGTATCATTATGGAAATTATTTGAGTTAGAGGAATATGCTTCCACAAAAGATGAGATGATTTAAACAGAACAGTTTTTACGTTTGAGAGTAGAAGTAATGTAGAGAAAAACAGGGACGATGACAAAGGAAAATCAATATTAATTATAGTAAATATATATATATTAATATGATAACAGAATGAAGAAAATAATGTAATTGGATTGAGCAATAATGACACGATTTTAACAAATTAAATATTATCCAGGGAACTGATTGGTACCATATAGGTATATAAATACTTAATATAAAATATAGATTATATATATACTGTATATAGTATATATAATATATATATATATAAGAGAATCCATATGTATATTGTGTATAAGATATAGATATATACTGTTAAAATATATATATAGTATATATATATAGATTATTATATAATATATATATATAATAATAATATATATGTTATTATAATATATTATATATATACTTATAATAAAATTGTAGTATATATATATATAATAATAATAATATATATATATATTATAATATACATTATTATATATATATATATATATATATATAATAAATTATATAATTATTATATATATATATATAGTATATTTATATAAATAAATATTATATATTTATATAATATACTTATATATATTCTATATTACTATATATATATATTATATTACTATTATATAATATAAAATCTATAGATTCTTCTATGAAAGAAAAAGTATTAATTTATATAATACCATATATCCTATTTCTTCACTGATTTTTAATATATATATTTTTAATATATATTTTTTTGTAAATTATATATTATATATTACATTTATATTCAGAAGAGTTGCAATATTTTAAATAGTAAACGAATTGGTGGCAAGCATTTTATAAAAAAGTTGAAAATATAAATTAAACACAAAGAATATAAATTAAATTAAATAGTGATTTAAAAATTATATAATTAAAAAAAGTTATAAATAGTGTAAAATAATATGCAGATGAGATTAATATTGTAAAATGGGTATTGGTGTCGAACGATTCACGGTGAAAAGTATATTTAGCAAACGTATGTGTGATTTAAGTGAGGATTAAGGATGTTCATGTAGTGTATGTAGATTTTGTTGTTAGATTTTAGGTGTTAATATAATTGAAGTATGTGAATATGATGATTTGATATTTAATAAAGTTTTGATATATTGTTTATTTGTGGGGTTGGGAGAGAATAATAGTGGAGTATCGTGTAATGTGAGATAAAGTGAAAATGTGTCATGTGAGTTTGTAGAAGATCTTCGGAGTAGAAAATGCGAAATTCTTCTATGATTATAAATTGTATTTATTTGAAAAGTTGTTAGATAGTAAATTATATAAATTTAAATTTAAATATTAGGGGATAACTTGATTGCATAAGTTGAGGGAGTTAAACTTTTATTAATATTGAAATTAATTAGTTTTGAAAAGGGAAAATTAAATAAGATATAAATTTTTATATATGATAAGTATAATAGATTTAAATTAACAATATGCAAAAATTTAGTACTTTGTTTAAATTATGATAAATTTAAAAAATCAAAAATTAATTAAGAGGTCTGTTCAAGATGTACAAAATGTATATAATAAAAAACAATAAAAAAAATATCTATAAAGTAGATATGATTTGACAGATAATTGAGACAATCTTAGATCTTAGATTCTGATAATACTTTGGGCTGGAATAAAAGATAGGTGGGGAAGTTATTGGGATAGAAGTTTAGAGAATGCGGGGGTGGGGAAAAAATAAAGTATATATATATATATTATAAATATAGCTCATAATTTGATGAGTATTTGTAAGTTGGACACAAACAAGCCCGTAATCCTACTATATAACAAAAAATAAAATAAAAAAAATCTATAGATTTACACAAAAGTGATGGACGCAAGGGATCGAAGGAGACTGTGGGATGAGGATAGATATTATTATATATTATAAAAAAAACTTTTATCGATGCATGTTAAATGTATATTAAATTAACTGTATATATAAAATAAATTATATATATATTAATTTTTCTAATTTAACATTAAAAAAAAAGAATTTTCAATATGTATTTTATGTGTTTTGTACTTATAATACTTTTAAAGTCAAATATTTCGTTTAGATTTTATATTAATATTTATTTATATTATTATATATATTATATATAATACATATTTTATGTATTATTATTATTATATATATATATGGAGGATATATATTTATATATATTATACACGAGCCATCTAATATTCTATATAATATTATATATATATTATATTATTTACTGTATCTATAATCGATATTATATTATATATATATACTATTATATATATTATATATATATATATATAATATATATATAAAATATATATATATATTTATATATATATATATTTATTACATACATAAATATCATATTATATTTAATCTCTATGTGTATATGTATATTACGTATATATATATTATACTTATATATATATTATATATATTTATGTTTATTTTATATCAATATATATATTAATTGTCTTTATATATTATTATATATATATTATTTATTATATATTTATTATATATTATAAATATATTATTTATATATATATTGATATATATATTATATATATATTTATTAATACATAAAATCAAGATATATATATAGCTCCATAGTATAATATTTCAAATGTAGCTTTGTAATTTTTATATATATATCTATATTATTATTATATATACTACTATTATATTACTATATATATATACTATCGCTCCTCCAAATTACAAAATTAGAAAAAAAGATTGAGTCAATTTAAATTTTTTAATATTTATTTTTTGGATTTATTTTTTTAATTAAGAAAATGTGGTGTACATTGATTATATAGAAAGCGATCTTCCAAGAAAAGAGTAGGTATCTGAATACGGTTAAAAATTAAAGAGTAAAGTCCTATTTATTTTTTTTTAGGTTTTTTCTGTGTTTAGCCTTAAAGCGTGTGCAACTCTCTGCACTAGAACAACTGACAAAGATCACTCGATATGACTCTGGTAGCTTGACATCCGTCAAATCCGTACTCTCATCTATTTCCACACCTCATAAATAATCACGCCGACCATATCTTCCTCCCTTCATCTAGCTTGACTCAATGTGTGCCAATCGACATATAAAATATATATATCAGATCGGCTCCAATCCGAAGATCCTCAGATACGAATGACTCATATTCCTCTTGACCATATACATAAACGATGCTTTACAGCCTTTTGTTTGTGAGCAAGTAATCTAGCACCTCTTAAAGCGCGTTACCAGGCATACTATAGAAGTATAACTCAATCCTATAATGTACAAGGTAATACTCACCACACACTCATCACACCAGTGTAATTACACAGGCTACTTAACGACTCCTCCCTAACTCATAATATCTATAACCCGCTCCCTCATAAGTTCTGCTCAGGCTATATCATAGATAGTGGCTCACAAGTTTACATTAGCACCATAATTGAATAGGATACCTCACATACTAACGACATCAAATCTACCAATCAGTAACGCATCACTATTATATATCTTAATAATTATATATATATATTAGATATATATATAATTATATTAGTAATACGAGACACTGTCATAATAACATCATACAAACTCATTAACAAATATATCGACCGACGAGACAGCCCGATTACCTCACTCGGTACGCCATCATATACGCTCCAGCAGTCTATACTTGCTGTGAAAAGATATAGTGAACATACCATGACATACACTAGTATACCATAATCAATCAAGACTCACGCCATCAATTAATAATCTTCTAGTACACAGAAGCCCCGATCTCCCAATATATATATCCAGGATTCCTATATTATATACATATCCTACTACCTCTAGACACATTCTATCTTTCTCCCACTTTAGAATATCCGTGTTACTTCTTGGGACGACACTCCAATATCTTTACTATTATTTACGATCGCCGAACTCCGTACACCCATGCGGCTCAAATATAAGCACTTGACTACCATGTGTTTCACCCTCCACACCA
>JABUQX010021151.1:20000-37500 GCA_015478945.1 Trachelipus rathkii | reverse complement strand
TTATTATATATATATATATATTATATATCATACAATATATATATTATATATATTATATATAATATATATTATATATATAATATATTATATATATATATATATATAATATATATCCAAGAAAGTTAGATTAATACGTAATTTTTGGAGCAAAGTTAGATTATTCATATAAAGTGAATATTTGTTAAGTCTTTTGATCAATTTAAATATAGATATTTACATATAAATAAATTTAAGGTTATTTTACTGTATTATGTTTAATTTTGTTCACATCTACTTCATCAACATCCCTATTTAAATTATTGCTTTTTATTTCTTTTCATTTATGCATAAAAAGGAATTACAAACGAGGTAATATTAAACATCACTAAAATGAATAAAAAGGCAAAATAATTTGCGATTAATATTATAATGTATGGAATATTAAAGGAGTTTACCACTTATATACCAACATGAAATATTAGATTGGTGAAAGAAAAAAATTTCGTGGTGTGCTTGAAATATAAAAAAATTCATTAATAAAAATGAAAGACATTATATTTCATGTATATGAGGAGGTGTTACAGCGAGTATAGAATAAAATACAATTTTTTATTATAATATTATAGTATTATGTCTATTATATTCATTGTGAATTACACTAGTCAGAGATCGATTAATTTAATAAGTGTAATCAAAATTCATAAAATATAATATATATTATTTATCTATATATATATATAATAATAACTATATAGATATATATATATCTATTAATATTATATATATAATATATAATATATACTATATAGACATATATTATATATACTATTATAATATATAAGCTATAATATATATATATATATATAATACTATATATATTATTATATATAATAAATATATTTAATAATATATATATTAATATATATATAATTATATAATATATATATATTATATATATATATACATTATATATATTATATATTATATGTATATATATAATATATATATTACTATACATAAGAAAATTATATATATTTAGAATAAAAGATATAATTATATTTAAATATGTATATTTAGGAATTTTATTACTATTAAATTTTATATAGTTACTATATATTATATATATATATTATATATATAATACTATATATAAATATATAGGTGATAAGAATAAAATTAGGCCAAACATATGAAAAAGATGTATTTTTTATTTTAGAATTTTAAATAGTTTGGGGAAAAATATTTTTTGGTATACGATGCATTTTATTTAAAAAAAAATTTTTAATTGATAATTTATACTCAATTAATTTTCAATATTTAATATGTTTATACTCAGATGACCATAGCTGAGATTTACTACCTGAAAATTATTATAAATATAATATATATATATATATATATGTATTTTTATTATATTATTGGTAAATATATTATTGTTTTTTTAATTTGATATGAAAAAAAATTATTAAATTATTTTGAAAAAGAAATTGATAATACTTATGTTTATTTAAATTCGATTACAAGAAATGGAAATTAATTTTAAATTTATATAATTCAAAAATTAAAATGAATTTCAAATTAGATTTATAAAAATAGAAATTAAAATATATTTATTTTGAAAAGTGAATAAAAATATCAGATTTTCTTAATTCTTTTAACTTCTTTAATGAAAGTTTTTAAATTGTTGATTGTTTGTGCTTGTCGAGAAACTCAAAATGTTATAAAAGAGTTTTTGTTTAATTGTGTTTCTTCTTTCAAAAGGAGGGGGAGAAAAATAGAATTTAAAGTATAGAAGAGGACAGATTGCAAAATGAGAAACCAATTTATTATATTAGTAACATAACCTGATACACTTGAAAGTAAAGAAGTAATTAGAAAGATGACAAAAAAACAACATATTTAAGTGCGAGAAAAGAGGAAAGATACATAAATCCTATAAAAACTATTAACATATGACGGGTCGAACATGATATAAAGCAAAGAACACCAATTAATAAAACAAATTAATTCAACAACGAAAATACAGGAGGTCGAAGTGGACAGATAGAGAAGAAATAATTTCGATAATTAAGGTAAAATGATACAGTAAAAAATTTTGTCATTAAGCTTTTTACCAAGTAAGAAAAGAAAGCAAAAAATGATAAAAAAAATATCTTTACTGTTGTAGTGCAGAAATGTTTCTTAACTAGATGACCTAACTTTAAAGGAGAGATAAATAGTGGAGGATGCTATTTAAATCTCCTGTAAAAAGAGACTAGACAATCGATTATCCTAGATATCAGTATTTAATAAAAAGATAAAGCAAATATCAAATTTTAAGATACTTACAAACATACATAAAATTACTTAAAATACTAACAAGAAATCTTAAATAATTTTGTGATAAATAATATACTTTAAACTAACAGATCACAATAATTTGAAGACAACAAACGTGTACACACGTGATAAAATTTAATTTACATAAAGATGTTTAAATACACTGGAATGAAAGATTTAATTCGTCTTAATCAAAGGTTAGATATTACATGTCATAAATATGGATCAGTGAAATAAGAAAAATTTTGGAATGGTTACTTAGTGACAGGTGAAAAATAAAAAAAAATCAGACGTCATTATAAACTATAAAACACAACATTGATCAAATGGAAAATAACAGTCAACAAACACGATTTTTGAAAACAACATATATAATATATATATATTATAGGTATATATATATATATATATTATTTTTTTTTATTATTATTATATTATATTATATATTTTATATTAATTATTATATATACTGTAATTTTAGAATAGATGGACATTTACCATACGATAAACTTTACGATAATTCAGCTAAGTATTCAGATAGTCTTTAATGAAAAAAAGAAGAAAAGAAGAATTTAATGGACGAAAGAATTTTCTTGAAATAACAATTAACATATGTTGTATTTGAAATATGAAAATGGATATTAAAGATTTGTTATTATATTATTATATCCTGAATGAGAATAAGGTTGAAGGTTGAATTTTTATTGAAACATAAAATGATTGGATTTAAAGTTGATTCTAGGTAAATAATTTAAATGTGGATAAGTTACTTAAATCAAAGATTTAACTACAGATTCTATTTTTATGAAGAAGTTGATATCAATAGATAAATTTTTGTGATAAGTTTAACGAAGATTACAGGATTATATTTTTCAAAATTGTGACTAGGAAAAACATCAAATTTTGGCATTATAGAAAATTTTCAAGTACTAACCAAAAATTGAGCTTCATGCACAAATGAAGTTATAAGAAAAATTAAGGACTCATATGAACCAAACCTGATTTAGTTTAGAACTACACCTTTACGCATCAACAACGACATATACAAATTAATAAAGACCCTTAAAACCCCTGTTACTCATGTCATTTCTTCAGAGGTCAAATATTATGGACGTTACAAAGTCATTCAAAGTATGGATGAAAAGCTGAAAGAATATTATTTTGTTGATGGACGAACATATGTAGTTTCAATAAGTCGTCTTAAACTTGCCATATTCCCTCAGGCTTCTCAGATGATTCCCCATTGATTGATTCGCCTTCACAGAATACCATTTCATCTACTGAGTATTAGGAACGAATTGCAGCGCTTAGACGCAACCCAGTACTGCTGGTTAGTTTTTATGTATAAAGGCTCCGCTTTTGGGCAGCGAAGTGTATATAGTGATCAAATTTTTTAAAAAGAAATTTACCATATAAATGTATTTTCTTTTAGAAAAAAATTGGAAATCTGGAATAATCTTTATAGTCTGTAATATTAATTTACAGTTTTATTTTAATAGTTTTATCGTAAATTATATTTAATAGTATATGATTTTAATTATATATCATATCATATAATGTAGATATCTATTTTTTTATTTAATATATATGCACAAAATTATATCATTATTTTCCAGCCAAAAAAATTTTTAAATATTTTTGTTTGTAAAATATTCGATAGACAAGAACTGAAACAAGATTTTAATTTATATAATTTTTATTTTGAAAAAATTAATTCACCTCAAATTACCTACATAAACTTAAAAATGATGCATAATATTTTATTTGAATTTGGAATAAAAAATTCACAAATTGAGATGTAAAAACCTCTTATCCTTATATTAAGAATACTTGTTGGTCTTGAATTGTAGAGATAAGTGAAAGGGATCCTAAAAAATTTATATACAATTATGGTGACAAATAGTCCTAGAAGAGGGAGGAGAGGAAAATAGAATCATAAAAGGTGTAGAGAACAGAATTAACAGTGAATTAATTAATTAGTTTAGTAATAAGTATATTATATGCCTTATTAAAAAGAGAAGTCATGAAGAAAGATAACCAAAAAACAAACAACATATGACAAATGTAGAAAAGAGAAGGAACAGAAAATTATAACAATTCATATTATATTATATATATATATACTATAATATATATAATATATATATATATATATATAATTATATTATATATATATATAATGATATATATTATATATATATATATATATATTTATATATATTATATATATATATATATATATATATATATTATATATATATATAATATATTATATATATATATATATATACTATATATATATTTATATATATATTATTTATATATTATGTATATAATATATATATATTATATATATATTAATATAAATAATTAATTATTATATATATATTATATATTAATAATATATTAATTATATATATTGGTTGTGTATGGTTTCAATGATATTTATTTCATTGCAACAAAATAATTTAAAATTTCAAGTTATGTTAAATTGTAATAAATTTTCGAGAAAAATCAAAATGTTTTGAGCATTTTAAAAAATAATTATATTAATGTAGTTTTTTTATTTTCTTTTTTGAATGTTCTGTATTTCATCCTGACATTTATTTAATACTGTTGTTTACGACAGGTGGTTGTAAAAGATTGAATAGAATTAGTGTTATTAAAATTTATAAAGATGGTAAACATTTTTGAAAAAGAATTTTTTATTGGGTTGGTTAACAAATTTTACGTTAATTATGAAGATTGATTAAATTGTTGATTTTAATATTTTTTTTGTATTTTAATTTTTTAAAAACTTTAATGCTTATAAAATTTGTATAGTTAAAAATTCACTTATATTCATCGAAAAAGGAGTTATTGAATTATGCTGACATAAGTTAGATTATTAAATTAAAATTGAAATAATTACTTTAACTTTAATGTTAAAGTAAATTTGGAAAGCTAATGTATATAATTATAAATATTTAAAATATTTGTGATAATAAATTTATAACGTTAAATGATAATCTTAAATTTTGCAAATGTTATATTTTAATATCTTAAAATGATTCTAAACCATATTTTTATATAATATTTATTAATATAATAATATAATATATATTATATATAAACTAAATATGATTATATAATATATAATTATATAATATATATATATAATTTACAAGTCGTTATAGTAGAAAGGATTTAATATAAAGCGGTATTGATGTATAAAACATTCGTAAAAGAATAAAAGAACATTTATTCTTGTCAAAGGAAAAAAATAAAATTTAAATTTCATTTACATTACATATGTAATATTAACAATAAACATTTAATGTACATAATATGAATACTATATTAAAAAAAAGATTATATAAAATTAAAACAGGAAAAAAAAGTGTATATTTTTTTATTTAAAGAAAGATTTTTATTATCTAAAATTTATAAGATATGTAAATGCAATTTGCATTTCAATGTAATATATTCTTAATAATTAACAAAGATCTGTATAATATTAACAGTAAATAAGAGGTGATGTAGATTTATTCAATTATTATTAAGGATAAATAATCTGTGCTATTTTATGTCACACCACACTATACGTAAAAGTACAGTACACCAAAAAACGATATTGTGTCACACCTATATACATAGAATGGTTTTAAACTGTCATAGATACTCCTCACAGTATGAAAATTGAATATAAACGCAGGGTAAAGGAAATTATGCGTTTCGAGGACGATATAAATAACACTATTAATATATATAATAATATTATTATTATTTTATATAATATTATAATATTATAATATTTATATTATATATAATAAAATTAATAATGTTGTAATTGAATGGGATTATTTTCTAGAGGGAAATGTGCTAACATTTAAGATATAAAGTTAATAAAATTTGTTAATAATTGTTGAATAATTGATGAATGATGTTTATTAATGAATGGTAGTTTAAGAATTTGACAACCCATTTTGAATTGGGATTCATTTTTTTTATCAATTTATTTTAGAGGGTTTCGAGCAACTGTTTAAATTTTTGAACAATGAGGTCACGAATAGCTTGTGCTTTCTAGCTGTCCTAAATTTTTTCTTAATATTTTTTATTGAGGAAAGGATTATTAAATAATTATTACGGATTTAGATTAGAATTTCTTAAACTAATGATATAGCACACTCGATGCTCTCTCATACCCAATATGCAAATTATTCAAAAATCATCCTCTCACAAATTACACTTCATACTCCTAATCATAGATTAAGTAACATCAGAAAGGTTAAGGTGGGGTTATTTATAAGGTTTGAAGGTAAGATGAGAGACTATAAGACCGTACAAAATAATAAAAAATAATTATAAATGAAAAGAACAAAATATAGGACAGCTAGATGACGTAATTTTCACAAATATGGAGCTATCCGGTGAGAACTCTATTTACTCAGTATAAGATTAATGTTCTAAAAAGTTTAAATTTTTTATTTAAAGAATTGAATTAAATTGTTAGTGTCACTAGTCTCTGATAATAATGGTATATTCATAGTAATATGTATTATTCATCATCATCATAATTATAAGCGAATATTCATGTGACTAAAACCATTAACATTAATTTTATTAACACTGACATCATCCACCAACTTTATTCAAATCAAAGTATCTGAGTGTAGACTCAAGAGATTCCTTGTGAAGAGATTAACGTCAAAGAATAAGCCATAATGATATATACTTAGACAAAGTGAAAACGCAAGTTGATAATTAGAGTGAGAATTTACATAAGTCCTGTTCTCTTAACTGAATATGAGCTCTCTTTCATAATTTCTATGTGAATAAACTTAAATAGCTAAAATTTTATAATTATATATTATAATATTATATTTAATTTATTTATATATAATATATATATATATTATTATGATATATTTTTATTAATAAATATATATATAAATGCCCTCTAAAATTATTTAATTATATTCTTATATAGATAAACAATTTGTATGAAGTAGTTTCTAAATAAGTAATGTCTATAATACCTCGTAGATAAACGCTAGGGGTTTAATAAGGTTCTAAACTGACCCCACTGCTATTTATATAATGCGACATCGCGTTTAATTTTATTATTTATAATAATCTTTTAACCCTAAAAAGAATAAAATTCATAATAAATTTTTAAAATTTTTTAACCTTTTGTATAATGGTGATAATAAATATAATGTAAGTTTTTGCAACAAAAATTATGTAATTAATGATTCACTTCTAATTATATAATAAATGCTTTAAAATGAGAATAGGCCCATAGTTATTTTAGAATATTATTTACAGTACATTATCATGAACATATTCATTGAGCAGTGTTTTAATTTTGCCAGTTCAGTTTTTTGATGTTTTTTAGAATATTAGTTTACATTAGAGAGGAATTACAACTTTTACTAATTTGTTAGACGACTTATCTTACAATATGAGATTCTAGAAAAAGCATGTTTCTTTAAATGTAAATAAAAATTTGTTAGTATAGCTATATTTATTAAGAACACCGGCCCAGGCTTATAGGGAGGATAATTTTTTTTATTTAAGTATATGTTAATATGTGTCAATAGCCTAAATAAATGATTTAACTAAATGTAATTATAAGACTAAAATGTTTTTCGTTTTAAGGTGTTAATAGATTTAGTCGAATATGTATTGTATATTTTCAGATATGATATTATAATAATTTCAGTTGTTTTAAATTTGTAAATTATTTTGATTTAAGTAACTTTTTAATATTTTTCTTTTTATTGCTTTCCTTTACCAACACAAGCGATACAGCAAGACCGCAGATTAAATAAGATATCGCGTGCTTCTATCGTTATGGATTGGACAATTTTAAATAAAGATTTTAATTTTTTATACGTGAGTACATATTTACATAGAATTTAGTTTTTTTATCTTATATTATATGTAGAATAATTATTTTGGGCGGGAAATTTGATTAAAGTTTTTTTATAAGTGAATATTAGTTATTCATTGTATACTGATTATGTATATTTAATAATAAATTTTTATAATAGTATTATTAAATTTTAGTAAAAGTCTATTAGTAATTCCAATATGATAAATTAATATAGTTCCGTTTTTAGGAAAAGATTAAAAATTAGATTATATTTTGGTTTTAGTAATAATATTAATATACATTTAACAGTATTGATATTAGTATAGATAAATTTTTTAATTTAATACCATTAATATTATGTATTCAGAGGTAGTTTACAGAATTTCTTCATAGATTCCTTTGATATTGATTTATACAATATTTAAATTGTATAACAATAGTAAGTCTTCAAATTTACAATTAATAATATACAAAATTTATGTTGGTAATTGCAAGATATGTCTATGCTAAGTAATTTCAATAATCTTTTGAATTATTGGTAGGGAAATTTTAATTAAAAATTATATTCTTATTGAAAACGTAAATATCAGTTTCGACTTAGAAATCCTATAATGTTTGCTTACCCATTTAGGTTAGTTTAAGTCGAATTGATTTGGTGGTGTTAATTTTAATATAAGAGAAAGAGAATTTTTTCACTATCATTGTAAAAGGAAGTTTTGAAAGAAATAAAGTTTAACAGAGGATCGAAATATAAATTATATAGAGGAAAATAGACAAGTTTTATTTATGCCATAAGTTTTATCAGTGTAATAATATTAAGGAGGAAAATTATATGGAATGTGGGCTTTTAGATTTCCGTATCATACATAACTCGTATTATAATTTTTACCATCTAATCTCCATAACATTCTGACGAATTACAGTGACCATCAAAAGTCAATTTAATTTCTTCGATTTAATACAATAGAAAATATATTGCGAAAAGTCAATAAAGTTACATATAATGAAATTGAATCAATAATGATTAATATAATTATTTAGCGAGTGTGTGTCTATGTGTAATTAATATAATACATTTAAGATATTTGTAATTTGAAATAATTAATAAAAGAAAAGTTAAAAAGAACTAATGATGATTATATTTTTATTGTGTGGATAGAGATGGCACTGTAGCAAAAATAAGTCGAGAGTGGAATGTGCAATGTGAAGTGAGAACAGTTTATAATAGATTTATAAATAACTTTTGTAACTAATGTTATTGAATATTGTATTGAACTCATTATGTAATATACGACGTGAAACTTTTTTTTTTTTATTATCTATAATTTTAATAATTCATTTATTTCAGTTTTTCATATATATATAATTGATAAATTATAGGTATTAATAGACTATATAGTATATAGTATATGTATATATTATATATATATATATATATATATACGTAGTAATAGAGATTAGTGATGTTGATTAGAAGGTACAAAATCAAAGTTGTTTTTTAAACTCTATTTATATAATATATATTATATTAGTAATTGATATATTATTATAAATATACAATATAGTGAGAGGGTTTTAATTATATTAGGTATATTACGTATAGTATAATAGAATATATAAATATATTAGTATATTATATAATTATCATAGTCTATATTACCTATATAATGGTAAGATAGTAAAAGTACTTTGATAAGTATTATATTCTATATATTTTTATAAATATTAAATATATATATATATATATATATAAATATTAATTAATATATAATTATATATTTAAAATATTAATTATTAATATATAATATAAGTATATAATACTATATATATAATTATATAATATATAGTAATTATTATTATTATATTTATATATTATATATATATTATAGTAATATTATTATATATATATATATAATATTATAATATTATTTATTAATATTATATTTTATAATAATTATATAGTGAAAGGGTTTGAAGATTCGGTTTCTTTCTATCTGTTTTCTTTAACAATTCATTTATTTATGTTGTTTTGTTTTTAACTAGTACATTATCATTTTATACACTTAATGACTTCACTTTTACGCTTTGCAAGATACTTTAACTATCATCCACTTACTACACTAAATTAAAATTATATTATTCACTGTTGAAGTCCGTCTCTACACCTTTTTAGGAGGCTATGTATACTCCCCTCCGGCTTTCGAGACTATAGGCTAATAATACCAGCTAAAATGAAAAAGTTTGTTAGAGCCCTATCTAATCTTTATATCTCTCCTATAAAAATTTCAAGACCAACATAGTATTCTTAATATAAGGTAAGAGTTAAAAAGCTATTCTCATGAATAAAACAACGAACAAAAATTTCAAATAAATTAATTAATATCACGACGTGTAACGAAGAATAATCGTAATTTGCGGAAATAGGCATTTCAAATATATAAAAATTAACTATATAAAATTTAAAAGTCTATATAAATCCTGTTCAGTTTAACTTGTCTATCGTAATATTTTTACCAAACAAATAATATTTTTATAAAATTTTTTTGGCTGGAAAATAATTAAATAATTTATTAAATAATTTTGTGCATTATATTATTAAATTAAAAAAAAATAGATATCTAGCGTGCCTACTTTGATTACAATGATATTATATATTAAACATCATTATTTTGGTGATAATTATTATATATTATATATTATATTATACTATTAAATATATATTTTTCATACAAACTATTTAAAATAAAAATCTAGTTAAGATTTTATATGTGATGTACAGAGACTATAATAATTGATTTGTAGTTTTCCTTAGAGTTTTTCCAAAATTTTTTCTATAATAGAGTATATTATTCTAATTTTTAATGTAAAAATTTAAACTTATTATATAATGAATTATATTTAAGACTTCCAGACTTTAATATAATTATCACTTCGCTGTCTCAAATATATAAGCTGGAACTGTTTATTACTATGGAATACAACATAACTATCTTATGATGCGTAGTTACATGTTTGCGTTTGCTGTTCTAAAACAGTCTCTGTCTCTTTAGTTGCTCTCAAAATAAGCGACACTTTCTCGTACTGGAATGGCAATCAGTTAAGATAAAAATGATTAGCATGTTGGTGTGAAGCGATTAATCTCAATTTTACAATAGGTATTTATTCGAGTCTGAAGTATTATTCAATTTTGAAGGAAATAATAGGCATATCTTGTAGACAGTATAATTCATATTTGATTTGAGTGTGATTGAACTTTACAATTATTGTGTACGGTTTCTCATCAACAAAATAGAGTCTATTTAAGCGTATCAGATCCAGTGCATTTTGTACAGAGAGTCTTGTTATAACTGGCTCTATCAATAAATATGTATGGCACGCTGAAGAAAAAGACATCGATAGGAACATGGTAAATGTAAGTGTTGCAAGTGCATAAATGTCTTTGTGATAAAGGTTTGGAATAACGTAAAGGAGGATAATGATATGGATGAATCAGTGAGGAAGATAAGTTGATATGAGATTAGGTCTTTAATTAGAGGAGGGTGGTAGCTATACAAAAATTCTGAGAAATTTATGTACTTATTATGAAGTTCTTAATTTTGGTCTTAATTCATAAACTACTGCATAATGCTGCTAATCGAAGCTCGAGAAGTTAGATTGAAGCACCGTGTGTGTGTAAAAGAGATTGTTCGTAAAGGCAAAGAGTGATTTGAATTCTTCCTGTCGTTATTAATTTGAAAATGTGAGAAGTTGATCGGTATAGTCTCGGAAGTGCTGTCTAAAAGGAGATTTAAGAGCATTTGATTATTAGAGAATGGTTTGCTTAATGCATAAGAAGATTTCTGGTATGATTAGATCATTAATTGATGTAACTTATGCGAAAGGTCATAATTGATAATGCATTATTGCCCAAATTCTCAATGAAATCCAAAATTCATATAATTTTATAAATGGTAATCTCAATGAAAAATTCACCTTAATTCCAACTGTGATATAATTAAAGGTCTCATATCAGAGATTACATAAGGAGGGAATTCCTAAAATTACTAATAATCCATTGCTATACATGAAGGGCAAATTTACAACATATTTGAAGTTTTATATTCATAAAGAGAGGAAATTAGCTTTCGTTACCAGTATAATGTTCTTGGTAACGCTGCATGATGTGAGTAAAAGATATAACTGAATTAATCTGGAGCTGAAGTAAATCTCAATAAGGTTAAAATTAATAAGTAGGGGATTCGATAAGTAAAGGTTCTACCGAGTCTAGATAATTAATATAATATTATATAATATTCTAATAATATATAGTTAAATATTTAATATATATATAATATATTTATATATATATATATAATTATATATATTTTATATGTGTTTGAGTTTAAGTAGTAAAGAGGTTAAAAGTATATATTGTGAGGTAATAATTTGTATTATATAATATAATTTAAGATATGATATACTGTTTACTCTCAAATCTCAGTCATGCTGTATACAGAATGTATTTTTTCACATCCTGTTATAGATTCAAGCATCTCATATGCGCGGGATTAGAAGATGATCGAACTTTAATTCTTTTTTGATTGTTGGACTATCTGCTGACAAGAGTAAATGCGAACCTAACATAAATTCTGGATGTCATGCACCTCGATCCATTATAATTAGTAGTATGCAATCGTGAGTTTCAATAACGAGTGCGCATAAGGTTGATAAGACGAAGTAGAAGCTTTAATATTAATCCAGGGATATAGACCATTGGTATTGAGAGAATTATTAAAGAGAATGTTAAGTAGTAGGAATTTGAATGGTTATCACGACACGTTCTTTTCGAGAGAGAGGATATGGTAAAGTGGATTCGTAGGAAGAAAAATGATGAGGTATTCTATACCTCAAAATATATAATTATTGAAAGATTATCGTAAATATGATAAGTTGTTGTAAGAATGAAACATGGTGAAGATCTAGTTAAGAAAATTTGATAGATGTAACATTCGAATAATCATGTGGAATTGAAAGAAGTGAGCGATAGGATAAGAATAGATAATAGATCAGGTAGATGGCAGCTACTTTGTACTCTGAAGTTAGATATTCTTTTGAAGAATAAAGCATCCGCAACATCTCGATGTTATCTCTGCTCTCTAATCAAGAGAGATAAGTCATTTGAAGAGAATAGCATTATATATTTGCTTATGAGGACAAGTAACATAAGATATAGTGGTTATTGTTCTGATCTCATTTTCTTGCTTTCTCTGGTTTCCTTAAACTGTTTCAATATATATGCTCTGAAAAAGGTGTGTTTATGTTCGAAATCGTTATGTATATACAGTAATTTGGTTGATCCGTTAGAATTATCACGAAAGAGAGATATAGTTTTGTCATTCTCTCGATTCTTGATACTTCTACTGTTATGGGTAGTGAACTTTTTGTTTACGGTTGTTTTGATTTCTTATTTTTTCTAAATTATATTTTAGATGGTTGAGTAATTCTTGTCTTTTATTCATGTGTAGGTTTCTAGCCCGATAAAGTTAAGTAAATGTATGGAGTGGAATAAAGATATTGAACAAAGCAGTCTCTTATTTGAAAATCTGATGATATTTACAACTACAATATATTTATTCACATAATAAGAATGTTTGTTTTTGTGCAATTACATTTCAGAGTTTAGATAGTAAGAGCTTCCTTTTATCTGTGATATGCCAAGATCTAAGTATCTCATGTATACTTATATTAGATGTAATATTGTTTTTTCTGAGGGTTGAGACGTGCGCCTACTTATCACTTGTATTAGAAAAGCGTAGTGTTTTTCGCTCTCGCCTTCCTTCAGAGCACTAGGCACTCGAATAAAAATCGAATATATGGATCTGTAAGGTAAAACAGATTTTATAACTTTCATTTCTTGTCAATTCTCAAAGATCAACAAACAAGCTAAATTCTTATTATATATAAAGTGTACAAGAGTTAAATCAATTATTCTTAGTGGATTATTTTTTATTTCTATAAATTTTCAATTTTTATTTCATGTCAGTATCGTATATAAATCGTCACACCACATCTTCACGTTCATTAAAACAATAAAAGTATATATATATTATAATTTTAAAATATTAACTCTGGCTAAGTTTTAATTCAATTGTCGAATCCCGAAGTATAAAACTATTTCTCAAGTTCTTTTGGCGAGGAAAATAATGAAATTAAAATTTTGAACTTGATAATAAATTGATAATAAAAAAGAAAAAAAAAGGAGAGTATTTTAACATAATATGAATTCAATATGAAATATTAATAAATATGATATATAAATATTTCATCGAACTTTTTATTAAATAAATATAATTTAGTTAAAAATTCGTACATATTTACTTTTATTAACATTGATTTACCTTAATAAAATTATATAAAATAATTAGACATTGTATTTAATAAATTATAGATTAATTAAATTTTAAACAAGGGAAAAATTCGATCACAAATTCCCTCTGACTTAATATTCCCCAAAGGTTATAAAAACTGTTTTCATTCATTTTATAATTAGTGGATTTAAATATAATAGAACATATATATATATATATATATATATATTATATGTATAAATTTATAATATATTTTATATATATATGATATATAAAATCTTTATATATAATTATTATAAGATATTTAAATATAATTAACAAATAATGTATAATATAATATATATATATTTAATATAATATAATAATATATTTTAATTATATATTAATAATAAATATATATATATATATATATAATATTAAATATATTATAATATATATATATTAATATATATTATAATATATATAATTTATATATTTATGTATATATATAAATAATATATATACTATAACTATTATAATTATAATTAATATATATTCATATATATATTATATATCAATTATATATTAAATAATAGATATATTAAATATATATATTAATATATAATTGATTATGTTTTGAATGGTTATATATATATAATTTATGAAAGGTCATATAGTCATCATTACTTGTACACTTTCTAATATGTTATTAATTATGAGCGATAGTCCAAAATTCCATAAAAAATATTGTAGAATATATTGTTATGTTGTGTGAGTAGCTCGAGAATTCTTATAATTTTAAATAACTGTGTTTTTATTTTTGGGGGGGGGAAGCGGATATTTAATTTTAATTTCCTTTATATTTATATATTTTACCTTATATATTATTGATTAATAATACAAGTTATTTATATACAAAATATGTTATAAATTCTAAATTAAATTATATTATTTCATTATGTACTATACTATAACTTAATTATTTTTTATTATTTATAGGATTTAATTGAATTAGTATTATTACCCGTATATTTTATCTTATAGTAAATGGAATGGTATTATAAGAGTATTCCGTTGAGCTATATTATTAAAACTATTGTTTATTTATATATATTTAATATATTATATTTTATCTTATTCTTTATTCATCTATATATTATTATTATATTACCTTCCTATACTTTATTCATCATATCTATAAATTGGTGCATTATTTTGATCTTAGTGCTTGTACTATCATTATCTTAATTTCTCAATCTTCAGCTATAATATTTAACTCTAACCTCGCTTTATAATTATATTATCAGTAGAATATATAATTATATTAAAAAAAAAAGTATTTTTTTTGTTTATTGATTTTATAACATATAAGTTCCGCAATATAATGTTATAAAATATAATTTATTGTTAAATGTTTATTATTATATTTATAATAATATATATATATATCTCGAAAATTGTTTCGAATTTCACGCATATATAAATATTTGTCATGTTGGAATGAAGTGAATACTGTGCTCCTTTGAAATAATGCACTACATTATATACAATCGATTTGAATATAGCAATATTAGTTTAGTCACATTTTTATGTTGCATTTTTTGTTAAGGAGTTGATGGAGAATTTTTTCGATCAGGGAAGTCTCTTTAACATTCTTATGTAGATTATTAATGGATGTTAATGGTTGTGGATTGTGGGAGTCAGTGATTATATCGCTTAAAAGATTAAAGATGGAGAAATGAGAGATTGAAAAGTAATGAATACGTTTCTATGGTTTAGAGTGTTGAGAGTAAGAGAGTGAGTAGTGACGAGCGTGATCTTGTTGTACAAAGTGAAAATATATACTATTTATATTTGTTTAATGAGTAATAGGTAGGTAATTACTTACATTGAGTAAATTGATACCAAGTCATCTTTGAATACATACGATATAAATAGTATCACTCTGTGATGTTTATGAGAGGGAGAATTTATAATTCAGGCGAACTTATCACCCTAAATATAATAGAGAACTATTAATCGCAACTGTACTAGTGTGAATGGAGATGTGATTTATTATAAAAGTAGGCTTGAATAACGTTTGTGTGATTATTATTAGATGATCAGTATTGTACTGTTTGACATGAGTGAGTCGTTTTATTTAATATAACTTTTATACTGTGGTATATTATAAGGAAAATTTAATAAAGTTATTATATTTTTGTAAATAGGTTACGTTACTGTGGATATATGTAGTATATGTTAATAAGTTTATAAGGTTTGTAGGGATTCTTATATATAATAATTTAATTATTTATCTGTATTTCGTTTACTTTTATTCAATATGATAGACACTCAATTGTTTTATGAAAATAAAATTATTAAATATTATATATTATATAATAATATATATATATATATATTTATATATATATAGTATATAATATATATAATATATATAATATTAATTAATAATATATATAATTATATATATTATATTAATAATATATATATATATTAATAATAATATATATATATAATAAAATTACGGCAAATTATATATAAATATTATATAATATATATATTTAATTATTATTATTATATAGTATATATATAATATAATAAATATTAATATATATATCAGTATATATATATATATATATATATATTAATAATAATAATATATATATTAAAATATATATAATTTATATAATTATATAATTATTATATATTTTATTTAATATATATATAATTAATTATATATTAATAATATATATATATATAATATTATAATAATAATATACCTAATATAATATAATTATAATTATAATATATATATTTAATATTTATATATAATAATTTATATATATATATTAAATTAATATATATATGTATAATAATATATATATATACACAGAAAACCTTAGATAAAAAAAGGATTATATATTCATCTATAATATAAAAATTTATATTATATATTATAATTATTATTTAATATATAAATATAATTAATATAAATAATATATTTATATATTAATAT
>JABUQX010021151.1:0-2500 GCA_015478945.1 Trachelipus rathkii | reverse complement strand
TTATACGATCCATTCGGTTAATTTGTGAATTTAAAGCAAGAATGGAAAATATAAGTGAAAAAAAATTTAATTAGTTCTGTATTTCAGTTTAAGATATTGAAGTAAACCAAAAATTGATAAAAATAACTTAAACAAAAAACAAAACAAAGCAGTCGAGAAAAGTCTAAATAAGTCAAATGAAACTTAACTAATCAATAAGAAAACCAAATAAATAAATATATTCCGAATATAAATAAACGTTAATTAAACTAACAAAGAGCGATCGTGATGATGTTGATGCAAGAGCTAAAAGTAATAAATTGTTTCTTGGATCAACAAATTTAAATTCAATTCGGATGAAAAGTAAAACGTTAAAATCATTAAAATAAATATCAAATTACAAAATTAATTTTCATAGTTTTAAATTATTTGTTAATTGAAATGATCACAACCTCGCATAAATACTTATATTCTAACTGTTATAAACGGTCAAACTTTTCTTATATATATATTCTTATAATGCGAAAAATATTTCCTTATTGGTTTTACACCTGTCTATGTATTATGTATGTATGTATGTATGTATGTATGTATGTATGAATGTATGTACCTTTATCTCTCTATTTATCTACATTCGTCTAACTATTTATTTATCTATCTATTTATTTATCTATCTACTTATTTATCTCTCTATTTATAATCCTATCTATTTAATTATCTATCTATCTGAGCCTCATATATATATATATATATATATATATATATAATATATATATATATATATAATATATATATATATTATATATATATATAATTAATATATACAGAGCAACTCTACACTCGGGGCACTCGGGCTTAGCTTCGATTATCATATAGAAATGATCGATTTTCTTCAAATTTCATAAAGTTACCATAAAATTCTCTTATTTTTTTAGCGAAAATTGGCCATTTATGAAAGAAAATATTTCTATATGAATATAAAATTATTTAAATATAAACAAAAAGTGAAGTATCGTTGCCATGAATAATGCTATTTTTTTCAATCATATATGAAACGTGACGGCTACGCTCATCCGAAATAGCAGTTAAAATTTTTTAGATAGTGAACACTAAACACATTCGCGAATTAATTTTTTTTAACAAGTTCTTGTGTTTTTTTACCTAGGAATCTAATAAAACAACTCGTTTTATTTTTAAAAAAAATTTTAAATAAAACATTTACTTGTTCTTACACGTTTCAGATACCAAATATTTAATTTAATTTCAAAATTCATTGAAAAACTTATCTTAAATACTTTAGTTAATCATAGAATTTAATTTTGAATAAAAAAAAACTTTTTTTAATTAGTAATAACTATGTGAATAATATAATGAATATAATTTGGTGATTAAATATATATATTATATTATATATTAAGTATATATAATATATAAATCATATATATATATATATATATATTATATATATAATAAGAGAGAGAGAGACCTGAGTAGTACAAAAAGTTTCCTTTTTTGAGGGGGTTTTGCATTTTTGAAATATAAAATTTGTTTGTTAAAAAATATTATTATAATAATATATATATATATATATATATATAAAATGGTTATAATATAATAGTTTACATAAACCTTGTAGAGCATTTGTATAATAATTATATATATATATATATATATAATAAATATAAATATTTTGTCAACAGATGAACGTCATCGTTCTAAATCTCTTTAACTTGAAGGATTTGTATATTAATTGATTCCCGATTCAGGAAATATCAAAGCTGTTTGCTTTCCTATATAATATATATAATATATATATTATATATATATATATATATAATATATAGATATATATATATATATATATATAGATAAATATAATATATAATATAGAGAGAGAGAGAGAGAAAGAATTATCTTCCCAGAATTGCTTAAAACATTAGGCAATCGTATATCGAAGCCCTAAAATGTAGATCTAGATGAAATAAAGGAAAGTCAACAATGAAATTAGATTAAGCAGTCGTACTGAAAAGGTTAAAACATTTTGGGGGGGTTTTTTATTATTAGTATTTTATAAATTATTATATATATATATATATATAATATATATTATATATTATAATATAATATATACTATATATATATAATATATATATATGCTGATTGTGTGGTTGTTTCCAATTAAAGCTTTATATTAAACTGATGTTATGTTATAGTACGTCATTAACTTAAATTTATATAAAATTAATTTGTTCTACTTAATAATATATATATATTAATAATATATACATATATATATATATATATAATAAATATATATATATATGATATATAATATAATATATTATATATATTATATATATATATTATATTATTATATTGTTATATTAGTCGTTTTCTGTAATAAAACAAACTACGATAATTAAACAAATTCACAGGACCTACTTAACAACCGTTAAGTTACTTTTTCTGAAACTCAATAAACTCAAATAATTAACCCTGCAATGATGGAGGAGTAGAAAAA
>JABUQX010021150.1:0-13452 GCA_015478945.1 Trachelipus rathkii | reverse complement strand
GAAGTTATTTGAGGAAGTGTGCTTTATTACCTAGTGCTTGACCTCAACCCCTCTCACGTTCTAAATATACTATATTTATAACTCTATATGCCTCAAAATATATATACTAGCTACTTTCCTACAGTGTTTGGAAATAATGAGCGCGCTACAATATATTGATCCCAATCACTAATTCTCGAAAATAATAAATGATATGCTAATACAGACAAATCCTTTCTAACTTTAATTACTACACAATGTACTTACTACGAATCTATGTATTTCTTTCTCTGAATTCTTTGAAACCCTTCTCAACTCATCACTTCTTAGATCATCTGGAATCTCTTCCCCCCTTCTTTCTGATTACCAGTAGGCTTTCGGTGCTCGAGATCTACTGCGATATACTTTCCCTATTAACAGATTTATGGTTTATCCGCGGCTTATGGTTACTACGCTGGCGCACACCACTACCTGTGTGACGGTGGCCGTCACTCTGACAATATCCAAATAGACATTCTATGATACTCCCTCGGTATTTTATTGTCGCTACACGTTCATCTCTCCCTATAATCCCTTACCATCAAATTACCTTATTATACTGTCACTCCAATACTCCTCCTCACCTTAATTGAGGTATCCCTATTTCTCTTGCTTACTTATAGATATTCTATAGCTTTCTTTCCAAAATTCGAGAGCTTCTATATATGTCTAGCTTAGTTTGAGAGTTTATATTAATATTATGATTAATGGAGCGACTTCATTCTTCTTATCTATGTCATATACTAGATGGTAGTGTTCCTCAATGGATTTGATTATTTATCATCTTTTTATTATTCTATGTTATTTTCATATCAGAAGCAATTTCATTGTATACAAAAGTTATCAAATACTTCTTATATTTCTCTTTACATGACTCTCCCTTTTCTACTATATCATCTTCAAACTCATAATTCAAAATTCTGCTTCCCACTTATTATATTATCACTCTTTAGTAATTTATAGTACTCTCGTATCTTAAATCTTATTCCGAATATCTATAATCTGCTTGATATATATTACTGGATAGATTTCAGAAGGTTGAGTGGATCTAGTCTCAAAGCTATTTGTTAGAAATTTATAATATTATATTTTAAAAACCCAACTTCTTAACAATCTCTCTCTACTTAAGAACTTAACTTGTTCTGACGAGCCGGGGCTACGTATACGATCCGGAGTTTCTCTCGCTCCTCCTTTGACCACAGTTACAATAACGGAGCTAGTTTCAATTATTGAGTAACACGGTAGTAAACGAGAGAACATACTGGTTTTTTAGAATCATATCATGAACGATCCTCCGCAAAGTAAGTGCTTTCAGGTTGAGTGCCTCTCTCTCTACTCACATAATGATTATACAGTCCGGGTACTCATCTGTTTTATGAGGTCGTCAGAACTTTTCTTTGTATCACTGTTTGCAAGTTAGCTACCTCCACTTCTATAGACAAAGAGCGCTGCTCATCGCGAGCGCTAATAGTAATCCATTGTGATGTACTTCGCCTCTTCTCGAGTCTTATTATAGTGAGGGTGACTGAGGGCTCTGGTTTCATCGGTACTCATTTTTAGGATATAGAGGTACGAGTCAATAAGGCCATAAAGACTTATAACTGTCCTGTAAATTTCTAGTTCACTTGACCCTGTTATATATATATGCGAGGCGAAGTATACTACTTATATCCTTTATATTCCCTTTTCTATATAGTGTACTTAGTAGATATAGGCAAAGTGCTCGATATATATGAGGAACTATACACTCGCTACCACCACTTTATTTATCGACACTATAATATGTACTCTAGTATGCTACAATATATATAAATATATATATATATAAGGGGTTATGTTAGCCTATTTTTGTTAGGTACCCAGACTAATCGAAATTGAGAGGGGAAAGCTGCTATAATAAGTATTGAAGAGAATTGGTGCTTCGGTATAACTGGATGAAATAATGTAACTAAAACTTAGAAAGTCTGCAATCAACATTGCGCAGAAAATGACGATGGTGATATGTAGTTAGCTGTGTGTGGTCTGGACTGTTTGATATAGATAGGTAATACCTGTCACTTCCTTTGGGATGATACGCTAGGAGTAATCGAGTGATGGTAATATGTGTACGAATCTGGTTCAGAAATCATGGCTGGTTGAGATGTGTCTACTGAGATAATGGTAACCATTGATATAGTTACACATATCAGCGAATTAGTTTTAATTAGAGAGTGTAGTCCGTGGGACGGAGTCCATGCATTCACAGAAGGTAACTTTTGTCGGAAATTTGCAGAGTATATGAGTAGTGAATTATAGGATTCTGAGAGGACGGACAGCGCTAAGATCTTCACGACACTCGGGATAGAGATGAGTTTGTTGATTCACATGCTTTCACCGTAAAGAAATGGATGTGAAATAAGGCAGAGAGAGAGTTAGGTATGATATCTGATGTATTATATTATTTTTTATATATTAATTATTTATTTTGGATTTTCACTTTGTTGAAATTACTTTCCAATAAACCTTATTCATTGAGCAATGAAACGCCCTCATCATGGAGAAGTGGGGCTTATTGATACTGTGGTGTTGTGGTAAGCTTCCGAATGGCATCAAAGTAATGGTTATTGCACGAACTGAGTGAAGCCGTGGTGTAAGCTTCTAAAAGAATGGCACAATTGTAGATTATGAAAATAACATAGTGAGCACTTGTGAGGTAGTTCATAGTTCATACGCTTTGAGCAAAGAAAAGTATAGAGAAAAAAGACAGAGGAAACAGAGAAGTAGGATTAGCTAGTCTTGTATTCTGTCAACCTCCGTGGCAATGGCACTTTGCATTGGAGGAGCGTATTTATGCATATTGTCTTCTTCATCAAATTAGAAATCTAGGGGCTATGAGATGATGGGCTAAAGGAGAAATTTAGATGGTTGAGAGGCGTTTGGCGAGAAGATGGATAGTTTCATTTAGATAGAGAGTCGACAGGAAATATGTAATGCTGAGTATGAGACGAGCTGTCAGACCCCTAACCTCTACAATAAAGGGAATTACACATGCGGAACCGATGGGATGACATATCGTTAATAAAGGAAAGAGGACTTATTCGTGTATGAATGGAATTGGAGGACGAGAATTAGTGGCAGGGTGTGTAAAAAGGGAGGAGATTTAATTCATAGATTTTGATCTAGTTCAGGAGAATAGAAGGAAGATAAGGAGTAAGTTCTATGCGAAAACGATGAGTATGGCCAGAATGAGGACAAGTTACGCATCTCGTGCGTAAATTCATGTACGATGTGATTAAAGTGGCAGCCTAGAGGGTATTATTTCACACGATGAATTTTATGCAGTGATGTTGGTAAAATATTATATAGTATAATGAAACTTGGATCAGAAGGGAACAGATGATGCAGGTGTACAGTGAACACTGTCTATTGTGAAAGTGTGAGGAAGTGGATGGCTGTCATATTAATATAGTATGTGGTAGGATGTAAAAGTGGAGACACTGAAGGATCTTAGTAGTCACACCACTATGCTAGTGTCTTACCTAAGGGTTATGTTTTTTAATAAAATATGGAAAATGTTGAAAACTCTAATTATAACAACAAACACCAATAATATCTTAATCCGCCAGAATACTTAAGATGAATAAGCCCGAGTAATTTTATATTGATTATTGCATCACAACTATAAGGCTTAGAATTAGTAACGTGTGTAATGTTTGCAGTATTCTGCTTACTGTACCTATCTAGAGAATCATCAGTAATGAAGCAGATTATAGGAACTAGTTTCCTATTTCTCGAGTAGACACGTGTAGCGATATACTGTATGCTAATGTGTTAAGCACATGTAATGATTGCCTATCGGTTCGTGATATATAATTGAGGCTATACTTCTTATTTTATTTTTATATTCACTTTATAATTATGTAAGATGTTTAATAATATGAGAATACTTCTTGTAGTAAAATTATGAGTAATATCATGTTATAATACATAGAAAGCTTAAGAAGCTTCAATACTTATTGTTTATTATAAAACTTACTTGAAAAATGGAAATGAAATAATTTTTTAAATATAACTAATACAAAAATAAAGTTAGTTTATTAATATAATTATATTATTGCAATTATTATTTCTTTCTTGAAATTAGTCTATTTTAATATTTATATAATATGAATATATAATTAATCATGGGTAACTAAACCATAAATATAGAAAATATAAATATATAACTTAAGTATTGTTATGTACATATAGTAGTAATAATATTAGCCAATATGCTACTTATAATTCGTCAGTCAGAAGAAACTATAATAATGTATCTATCATCCTATATTACTTGTGGAATAAATATTATTTTAAATGATTATGCATAATAAAAATTAAGAGAGATAATTGGGAGAATATGTGCTATATCTAATGGTCCATTCGCTGTCTATATGTGATCCTATGGGGTCATCATTTTCCCCATCCAATATAACATAATATTATACCTACTATTTGCCGCATCTAGAACGCGAATCATGTATTATATAGGTTTAAGATTAATTGCTGAATTTTTCTCCAAAGTGGAGAGAACAACCTTCTAGGTACCAAAATCTAATAAGTCCAATCACTGACAATATTACATCTCCTCAATTATGGGAGTCAAAGTATAAATGAACACATAGTAGAGCTCACTCCCACTATCAAAAATTATTTGGTTATAGTAAGAACCACGGACAGGATCAGTTCCTATTGAGGCGGGTAAGCCACGATATCAGGAGTACAATGAGAGAGATAGACATAGTTAACCTTTTGAATGGGTAAAGCAAAACGCAACTTCGCCCTCTGTCGATGTGAGTGAAGTGGTAAAATTTTTCTTGGTAACTTGGCATACTATACCACACGCACAAGCGGGGAGATCTTACTGAGAGTGCGACTAAAAGTTATGAGCTATCACTTGCAGAGCAATTAAAGTACACGGATTGGCTACAGCTATATGACAGTACTTTTCCCATATGAGTGGTCAAGACCACTCTCGATGACTACCTATCGCAATCCGTATCATCAATGCTTATCTCATAGATGAGTCTGCAGCGCAGCTCAGTAAGCTCCTGCGGAAGACCATATCAAGTAATCGACAACACTATTACAGAGCGAATGTTTTCTTATCTTACATCAAGGTTACACATCTTCCTAATTTTCTTATCGTCTGTGTCCCTAGTCTCCTGTCCGTGGTCTACTTACTGTAAAGAAGTTAGCGTTCTCAGTGTTAATATTTGTATATAATAAAATGTAAATATTTTATAGACTTGTATTTCATGTTCCCTATGAGAAATCGCCTCTCTCTCTAAGGAATACCATCCTCGGCGTGCCGGCTCCAACCTGGCTCTGAACAGGCTGTTGATCACGCGACAGTAAAGCAGTGCGCTTATGGTGTGGTAGTTCCAAGTGGTGCTCGTATACTCATAGGTTAACTCTCATTGGTGGTATAGAATGTAGTTACTGGCTTCTCCTCTCCCTATATACTCAACTGTATAATGCTCCACTTTACCTCTCAATATGTGTGTATGACTGCGGTGAGCGCTGCTCTCCCCTCTCTCGTATAATATATATTTTATATATATTATTAGGTATTTTACATTTTAAATTTGACGGCCCGATACCGATACAAGTACTTACAATTTTTTCATCTGAAATTTTTGCCGATACCCGATACTTTTATCCCATTATGGCCTAATATATATATATATATATTATATTAATATATATATATATTTATATATATATTATTATATTATATTATATATACGGTATACTTATATATTATATACTATATGTTATATATATATTACGGTGATGCAGGTAACAATCCGCATCTGCACATGTATTCAAGAATCCGCATCCGCGCTAGCTCCCTTCGGATGTTGCGCGGATATATTTTGTTGTCAAGATTTGATAAAAGAATTTTATATAAAAATACTTTAAGATGAATCTACTCTACGCAAATTTAAATGAGAGACATCGGACTCGACTCAATTGTGTAATGATGACTCATGATTCTTCACAAAAGTCATAATAATTTGGAGTCAACAGCAGTCACCATGAGATTATTGATGCCCAAAAAATCAGCGCCTCTACAGCTGTCTGTCTCCGATGTAATACCGTTAATCTCAACGCTAAGAAGGAATTTTTGAACCATCCTTTCCAAATGAAAAAACCATCGACACAATTGAAAAAAGGAATGGAAAGACTATATAAAACTAGAGCTAAAAAACGCTTTAGTTCTGTGGAAATTATAGACCTTCATACTATTGCAACTCTCCTAGACCCCCCTTATAAAGGCAAGTTTTTTTTTTTTCGTAACAAATATATAGAACAAGTTATCGTCACCTTTTGTTTGCAAGTGGGACAATTCAATCGAATAGTCTATTAATTCGCACCCAAAAAGGAAATAAACGAAATATGCAAAACCCAACACCTTCTACAGTAAATCAATAACAGATTCACTGGAGAATTTCTACATTCCAGTAGTAATGAAGAACACAAGCATTACCAAAAAGATGTAGTGCAAATTGATTGAAAACTATCACCAAGAAAACGAATAGATACAATCAGTTGGTGGAAAGTTAGCAAAATGTTTACCCACGCTTAGTAAATTGCAAGGAAATATTTGGCCTGTCCTCCAACTAGTGTCCAAGTTGAGAGAGTATTTAGCAATTGCTGCGGGTTACTATATGATGAACAGAAAAACAGGCTCTCAGCAGAAAAGGCAGAAAAATTGGTGTTTCTCAAGCACAACCTTCCATATATTTACATTTCAATAACTAGTGCCAACAGTACATAATCCTTGTAGCTCTTTTCATTAAGGATCGGAGGATGCGGGAAAGAGGCTGGTGGGGTGCATTTTGAGTTGGTGGTCCCCGTTCTCGCACCCTCAGGGGTAACATGTATATTATTAGATTGTGGCTAAAACTGGAAATATATTAGGCTATATTATTATATACTTATTATATATTATATATATATATATATATATATATAATATATATATATATTATATTATATCATATAGTATATATCTATATATTATATTATATATCATATATATAGTTATTATGTATAAGACATCCGCATTACTGCGGATGGTTTAAATCAAACTTTCGCAAAAAAAGTTGAATCTTGATGCATCACTAATATATTATATAATATATATATATATCTCCTATATATAATATTATTACTATATATATATACTTATATACTTATATATATCAGTCATCAAATCATAGCGATGTTGATAAATACGTCGCGGTTGCCCAGGCCGCTAGCTCACAAAAACGTGGGCTTTGATGTCTATAGATAAAAATAATACAGAAGTAAAATATAATTCAGAAATCTCTGTTAAGAAAAGACGCTACATACAAATCACCGAAATTGGAAATATTCTATATATTATAATTATATATATATTATATATACTATATATATAATATAATATCATATCATAAATATATAATACGGACGGACGCTTAGTACCTTGCAGTAGCCATACTCACTCGTGATCAGGGTAATATATCCTGCTCCCTCCGTGCTATGCCAGCCAATAGTCTCTGTAAAATAAATGACCACATATAAAGATGAAAAAATTCTATCTCAAATGCGCACAGTGCTACGCTGTCGAGATTGTCGCGTGCTCACTCGGGGACCGCTCAGAGATTCTGTCATTCCAGGCTAAGACACTATCATCTCCTAATGGTGTGTTAAGAAATGCTTTCCATGACGTAAGGAAACTGGAAATTTCTGCTTAAAAACTGAGCGTGAGCATTTTCTTATCGAGCGTAAGCGCAAATGACAAAAACGAAAAACGGTCTAAATTAAAAGCAAAGGGAAATACTAAAAATCTCATCTATCGGTAAACGTTTGTATTATTTACATTAACAATTAAAGGGAGATATATTTAAGAAATTAGTCTCAAGTAAGTATTATGTGGGCTTGCTAATTTATTTATCGCAACCCCACTAATACATTACTTGGGACTAATTTCTTTCTTTTCATTTTTCCTTAATCATAAAAATTGTTGCAGGTCTAAGGTCCCGCATTTTACACAAGCATTTTGTTATTTGTTCTGCATGGGAAGTTTTTCCATGGAAGAAAATCACCTCTTCTCCGTAATTTTTCTAGCTTTAGCCTTTATCCCTCTAACATTTTGATAAACTGGTTTACTCGTTTCTTCGATACCACTTATCAGCCCTTTAAAACTATAGCATTGATTGTCCTTAAACTGGGTTCTGTTTATGCTTGGCTTTCTCTGCATTGCGACACCGCTTTCCCAATGTTCTTCCCTTTTCAGATATAAACATTTTTTTAAACAAAAAATGTTTTCCACAATGCAAAATTCTTATATCTCTTTTATATTCAACAACTCAATTGGCAGAGTTTCTTTTAAGATTATAGCTAAGCAATCTCATGAACTTTCATGGTCACACATCGGTTTACAAAATTATAAAATGGTGTCGACATGTAACATTGACTATGTAGAGTCAACTTTCCAATAAAACTAAAGATGCGAGCTTTCAAACACAAATGGACATTTCCTTTCGAACTAAACTCCCCATCTCTCAACCAGAGAATTTAGCTTTGAGAGATCACTATGACCTCAATTACCTTACCTCTTCAAAAATTCTCCATTTTTCAAAATGCTTCTACAGATGAAGAAATTAAAAATTTGGAATCTTATATATAAAACATTAAACCATACACTTAACATCCATAGGATTCTTTGGCACTCCTGATTGCCTGAACCAATTGGCCTGAATTTCGTGCAAAAACGAAACACGTATTTTCTTGTGAGGTTTACTTTTGTTTTGCAAGCAGTTGGAATTAAATGCCCGTCGATTTCGGGATAATAGAAATAAATAAAAAATGCGTTAATTTTTGCAAAAATTGATCTACTATGTAGAATGAATTAAATGATCGTCAATCATTTCCTCTCTACCGTTTTCACCACCTCTTTAAATAATTTCATCACTTCGTAAAAAATTCACGCCTTCCGTCGGTAGGCCCATACCACGTCGTTCATTTTTTTGTTTGCAAATCTTTTGTAAGGGAACGTTGATAAATCACAGCAATCACAGGAAATAGCAACTTTATAGAATTACGGAATTCCATTACGTGTGTAACCATTTTTTACGATTTTGAGGTTTAACAAAAACGAATGCAAATTCGAGCATTATTACTTACGTTTCGTAAGCACAAATGCGAAAACAAAAACGGCTTAAGTCTATTATATATTTATATCAGATAGATACGGAAATTATCAGATAAATTGCGGATATATATATATATATATATATATATATATATATATATATATTATATAATATATATATATAAATAAATATTAATATATATAATATTATTATATATAATATATATATTTAATATATATATATTATATATATCTTAAAAAATAAAAATAGAAAAAAGGAAGAAAAAAATATCCGAATCTTTAATTCTTATAGACTGGTTAACAGCTCGTTTCTCAAGTCATCGAGTTCATTGAAAAGAAAATTTTTTAAATTCTTTGTCTTGATAGCAAGGGCTGAAAACCCCTTCTATCAAACTTGCATTTTCCTGGAATTGGTGTTGCATATGTTCAAAAACCATTTTCAATACTGAACACCACTCTGCAGCAATTCGGGACATGGTACAGTTAATATAACTATATAATATATATATATATATATATATATATTATATTATTATATTATATATATTATATATATTATATATATATATATTATTTACTATACTTATATATAACTATATATTATCGAATAAATTTAAAAAGGACGCAAAATGTTGTGGTATCGGTTAGGGTATCGGCAAATTTTACTGATACCGACTACTCTCTCAAAAATTCCCAATACCGTACACTCAAAAAATCGACCGATAACCACCGATTACGATACCATGGATATCGGTTGCATCACCAATATATATAATATATATTATATATATATATATATATATATTATATCATATATATATATATATATATATCATATATAATATAATATAGTATATAATAATATATTATATATATATTATATATATATATATTATATATATAATATGATTATCATAAAACTGTACATTACTTATTACATAGAACTTACATTCTGAGTGTCATCACTCATTGAATACATTAAATTCATTTAAAAATAGATTTAGCATCTTGCCAGGTCGTCTTTCATTTTTCATCTAGGGTCTGATTTTATAATGCCGAAGAGCAGAAAAAAACTCTGTTCAACGCTAACTTGTGTTGGAGTAGAGCAGTAACACCAATTATGCAGCTTCTTGTTACAATGTCTTAAAATATATTTAAAGCTATCCACTAAATTTAAGCTTCCAAAGCTTTGCCAAATTTTTAACTTTTTTCAGTTTAGCAAAGAAATTTTGATATAAAGTTATGGAAATCTTGTTGTACAAGGAATGAGGAAGACCATTGACCTAATATTTCCTTCGAACCACACTCGACGCTTATCGACTAGGCCCTTTCAATATCAGAGCTTAATCATTACTCACTCTTCTGAGCTTTCTGAAAAACATTGACTTGAGACGATAGTAACTGGGGATAAAGTATGATAGTTTTCCAATGCATATCTACAATATGTTCAATGATGTATCCTCTGTAACTTCTTGAACTCCTAGCAACCCTTTAATACAAATGGTCACGTTGCAAAGTTCAGATTTAGCTTTTTATTGTTGATCTTCAGTTAAGCTTACCCTGTAGAATCAGGATCAATACATAAACAGCAGCTAGTAAGATATCATCGTCAATGCGAGAAATTTCTATGTGTACCATGGAGTCTATTATATTTCCTTCAGCAATCTTAAATATAGATGGTATAAGGTTGAGTTAATTTATTAGATATAAATTCAAATTGAAACATTAGGTGCAGGTTAAAAAAACTTCGAAGTTTGCAATTGCCTTTTGTGATGTGAAAGTTGCAAGTCAGTGAACTTGTATGAAGTGATTGAAGTCACTCACAGAGTCACAATTCATAATTTTATCAGTTCAAAACTTTGACTCTAACTCTACTATCTTGAAAGTTACCGACTCTGAGCTCTTGAAAATTACTGACTCTGACTCAAACTCCGACTCCACTCTCTTTAAAATTACCGACTCCCCGACTCTGACTCCACAACCCTGGTGGTGAGTGTGTTGGGAATTGACCGACTGGGAGACCAAAGAAAAAGTGGATTGAGTCAGTAAAGGAATGTCTGGAGGAGAGAAATATGTGAGTTTGGCAGAGACAAGAAGAAAGGTGCATAATATTAGGAGTGAATGGCATGGTTTTGTGAGTGGAATGGTGGGGTTTTGTGAGGGGGTATGGTTGTGGCACAGCTGGGCCAAGGGATGAACCCTACACTGATGATATGACGCAAGTCGAAAAGAAAGCCCATCCTTATCACCCCCTTTATACCTTTTAGTGAGAACTCGTCGCAGTCAGAAAATTCACCCTAGAGCTTCACGGGACCGCGATGGACCCTCACTATGGCATCTCGTCAATGTGGGGTTCATCCCTTGACCCAGGTGGGGCCACAACCATACACCCTCACAAAACTCTTCCATTCACTCCTATTATGCACCTTTCTTCTCGCCTCTGCCAAACTCATATTTCTCTCCTCCAGGCATTCATTTACTGACTTAATCCACTTTTTCTTTTCAGTCGATTCCCAGCCCAGCACACTCACCACTTTACATCCATTTAACCAACTACTGACTATCATATATCCTTTCCACATGACCAAACCATCTCAACGTACTTTCTTTAATTTTCTCATTTACCCCTTTCTGCACACCACACAACCCTCTAATATGTTCATTCCTCATTTTAATCAATCTTCCCACAGCCTACACGCTCTTAGATATGTTTCCATCTAACACATTGTTTACTTTTAGATCTATACCCCTTATTCCAGACCATAGTCTCACTACTATACAGTAACACAGGTAACAACATACCCTCATGTAAGACCCTAACTCACTTAAGGCTTTGTCCCATTACATCCACCAAGGATTTAATTGCACCAGCCACCTTCCTGGCATTCACAACTTTCCTACTACACTCTGCATCATCCTGTCCTTTTTCATCCAACATACATCCTAAATATTTAAACTCAGACACTTTTTCCACTCATCATCTAACAAAACTTCACGCTGAGGACTATCCTCACTCACAACCATAACCTTACTCTTTTCTGCATTTACTTTCAAACCCCTCCTTTTAAAGACCCGCATTCTTTCATAATCCCATCCATATACAAATTGAATAACTAATGAGACATAACACATCCCTGCCTCACTCCGCTATTAAATTTAACCAATCACTTTTGACTCCATATATTCTTACACACACTTCACTATCATCATACATACCTTTTATTATATTCATGAGCTTAACACCAACATCATATATCACTAACACCTGCCATAAAGCTTCCCTGTTAATCCTATCATACACCTGTTGCACCATAAACCACCCTAAAATACATTTGTTATTCTTCTCCTGTCTTTTCTTCAATCATTCGTGTTTTCCTCAATTGTAAAGATTTGATCCACACATCCTCTACCACTTCTAAACGTACCTTGTTTTTCATTAATCAGTCCTTTAGTCACTCGACTCACTCTTTCAACCATAATAACCAGCATATATCTTCCATACAGCACTCAATAAACTAATTCCCTTATAATTCCTACAGCTACCCTTATCCCACTTACCCTTGTATAAAGGTACTATTACTGCTCTACTCCCTACAGTCCCTCGGAACTATACCCTCTATAAACGCTTTTGTTACAACACTTAATTCAAATCCAATCAGATCACATGTCTCGATCCTCTATTTCTTTGATCATTGTCACCAGTAAATTATATCCCTATACTGCAGATTTACCATTCTTCAACTTCTCACTACTACCCCATTACCTCCTCCTTACTAATGACCTCATCCCCAAAATACCTATTCCTTCTTGCACCATCAAACCCACACACATTCACTATCACCTTTTATTACTGCCAATGTTATGCAGATTTTTGAAGTGTTCCCTTCCTCTTCTCACATCCATCTTTCATCAGTTACGACAAGGCACATCCCATTCATTATATAAGATTAGATTCCCCTTTTTTCTCATTCTTAACCTTTCCTGAGAGACGAGGCCAGACTCAACTACCTCAGTACATGCCCTCTTTCCGGAGCTCTCTAGGTACCTTTCTGATGCCATGTCGACAACGTCGCCTCCCATCAAACTAAGCTGATTATTATCCTGCTCTCCAACAAGGTTTCCAATCTTACTGGGCAGGAATGCTGGGCTTAGTAATCCATGTGAGGGCGCGAAACTTTAGAAGATGTAAATCCGAATCCTCGGTGAAGTTGGTCTTTCTTCACTGACGATTAGCAGATCTCTCTCTG
>JABUQX010021149.1:12500-19955 GCA_015478945.1 Trachelipus rathkii | reverse complement strand
ATGTAAAAGGATAAAAAAATTTGTGTAAACATAAAATGTTTTTAATATATTTTTTACAAAAATCAAGAAATAAATAATAATTACTATTGAAATTATCATAGGAAATAAATCAAAATATTTTATTTAATCTTGACCATGCAAAAATAACATTCAACTATTTGAAAGATAATAAAAATTTAGAGAAAAATTTACTTTTAATTACTTTAAATTAACTTTACATTTTAATTTATAAATTTATGCAAATGCAAAATTTGTTGGATGCTCCATGCCGACCAAGCTCCATCATAGCAGCAACCAGCCCCAAGCTGAAAATATAAATTAAAGCGTTTTAAGTTGTGCTGCATTTAAGGAACAATTAATATTCCTATATTATTATAATGTTTTGATACATGATAGGAATAAACTCACAAGAAAAATGATCAAAAGCTGCCTCAAATGTGACCCTTGATGTTGAGAGCCATTAGCTATGACCGGGGCCTAAACTTTAAATTTAAATCACCATCCATCTCAGCGGCCTTCTGCCTATCTTCAGGTATACCTTATGTAATAAAATCAATTCAAGAATAAAGTAAAGTATAAAGCCTGATTAAGGCACACTTACTTCTAAAAATGGTGGTTTCTTGAATATTTTCCTGTCTTCTGACTTGGAGTGTGATATAAAGGAGTAGATTAAGTTTTAGTTGGTAATGTTAGCTTATTTACGCTTGCACTCCGCCGCGCCAGGGACCCACTTTGTTGATGTTGTGTAGGCATTTTCAAGCGCAAGTATGTTAGCTTGTTATAGATAAATTAAGACATATTTTTATTAATTGCTATTTTCATTTTATGTATTATATTATATAAAACTTATTTTTATGTTTGTTATACAAAATAAAATAAAATGAAGTTTAAGAAAAAAAAATATTATCATGGATGGGTGGGAGGGGGTAGGGTGGGTGGTTTGTGTTACTGCTTTACAGCTTTACTGTTTAGGGTCAATAAACTTTCCATTTTAGTATGATATTTTTGTCACAAATAGACTCTTTTATTATTTAGGTTTATTAAATGATCCCAAAAATGACTTACAAAATAAATCAATAGGATCATGGGTGGATGGAGGGTGGGGTGGGGTGGGTGTTTGCTTTACTATATTACTGGCTTTACTGAATTTAGGGTCAATAAATAATATTGTTTCATGTTATTAAGCATAAAAAGAGGAGTAGAAATTTCTTGGTAAAACAAAATGACTTTCTTATTTATTTTTTTTTTTTTTTTTGTAAACAAATAAAACTAAATAAATTAAAAAGTAAAAAATAAATAAATTTGGAATAAATAAAAGTTTTAAACAAATATTGTTAAATAAATAAAATTAGCAATAAGTAAAAGTTTTTGAAATATAACAATTTATTAAAAATAATAAAAATTTGAAAATGAATAAATAATTTTCTTAATAAATAAAAGTAAAAAATATTAAAGTAAAAATAAAAAAACTTATAAAAAACAAAAACAAAACAAAATTATGAATTGTAAAATAAAGCATGAAATAAAAAAAAATTAAGAATTAAAGGCAAAAAAAAAAAAAAAAAAAAAAAGTTGAAATAATAAAAATAGCTTGCAAAAGAAGTATGATAGTTAACGTTTGCAAAAATGAAAATGAGATTTGAATTTTAAATGAGAAAGATATAAATGTCATTCACCCAAAGCACCTTAGAAACGGGTATCTATGTATGATGCAATAGAATGGCGTCACATACACGTTAGTACAGAATCAGTCATGTGAACAGTAAGCATATTGTATTATTTAGTTAAGGATATACCAATGTATTGAGAGAGAGAGAGAGAGAGAGGAGAGAGAGAGAGAGAGAGGGAGAGAAGAGAGAAGAGAAGAGAGAGAGAGAGAGAGAGGAGAGAGAGGAGAGAGAAGAGAGAGGCTCCGTATTAATAAAGTTATATGAGCAAGAAAGATGTCAAGCCAGGTTTACGTTAGACAATGTTAGGTTTGGTGTGTTTAGTCGGGTTTAGGGCATGGAAGGCTAAGATTAAGCCAATTTATTCTGAAAGATCGTTTGAAACGGATTAAATAGTGTACAGTAGGGGCCTACAATTAATAAGCTCGTTGTTGATAAGTTTCATATTTGAGCACATTTTGTGACTTGGCTATAGTGATCATTTAAGAAATTAATAGCTGAATTCATTTCATTTTTAAGGGATTATAATTCCCCGTTTTGGGATTCGGTTTCCATCTCATGTAGGGACCATACCATTTCTGATTCCTCTGGGAATCATCTTTCGTCATTATCTCCCCCTACATTTTTTATGCACTCATATTCAATTCTTTTTCAGAAGCACTTTGTGCTTCTTGTCTATTTCTTCTAGGCCCATAATCCTGAGTGGCTCTCAGTTTAACGTAAGAACTTGACACTATCAAATTTGAATTCTACGGGTTCATAAGCATATACATTGGCATCAATATTGTGCTATTAACTGAATATTTCATAACTCAGAAGTCAGAACCACACCGCACCTGCTTCACTTCCGACACATGGGCAGTGCTCCATCTCTGCCTTGTTCTTTTTACTTTATCCTTTTCCGTCTTCTTCTCTTATGCATTGTCTCTCCTTTTATTCTTCCTTTTCGTCTGGCTCTTAAGGGGTCCTTAGACAATCCTTGAGTAGGGTGGGGATACCCTAAAATCAAGTTCCAAGGGTTTCGTAAAGCATAACTAAAGATAACTTAATGCGGTCTATATGCGTTTTAACCAGGAATTCATCTGTCGCACCGGCACAGGATCTGGTGCAGCGTACAGCATCATATGCTTTCTCCATCTTCTCCTTGGTTGCTATTCCCTTTTCATACTTTTTACCGTCTTCTTACCGCTTATTGCTCCCATATTGTCTCTAATTTATTTCCTTTTTTTTAAGTAGGGAACCACTTAAGGGGGGTCCTTAGACATTCTTAAGGGTTCTCAAACCACTAAAATCTAAATTCAAAGTTAATGGCCTCGTTAACTAGGGGAAAACACCTTACTTAGCTATTATACGTTTGTATACAGATTTCAAGATTCGGCTCCAACGCTGGTGCGAGTTCAGCACCGTGATCTTGCAGTAGAGTCATGCTCAGACTCTAATTAAATCTTGAACATATCGGTTATTAATTTTTCACTTAGCTGATGCCATATTCAAAGTTATAGGGCTCAGCTCCCCCTGTTTATTTGCGTAGCCGTATGAATCCACAGCACCGCTGCGGCGTCACTACCAGTCATTGTTTTAAAATTACATTGTTGTCTCAAATTTATCCTTCCCCAAGCATGAGATGTGGCGTATATATATATATATATATAATATATATATTACTATATATATATATATATATATATATCACGTATATATATATAGTTATATATATATATATATACTTATATAATATATCTAGTATTATATATATATAATATATATATAACTATATATATTATATATTATATTATATATATAGGCCGTATATATATATATTATATGTATAATATATATATATATATATAATTAAATAGGAAGCATGAAAATATAAATAACGAATCAGAAAAACGAATTTGGGCGTTAAGGTCTAAAACAAGAAAAAACAAAGATATGGACAAAATTAATCAATCGAAATTTTATGTAAGATTGGGATGAATATGTAGTTGAGAGCAATTGAAGAAATTATAGCATCATATTCTCTTTTTCGTCTCTCCCTCTCTCTCTCTGCTAAACTATAATATATAATATATATATATATATTTATATATATATATATATTATATATTAGTATAATAATATAAATATATATATAATATATATATATATATATATATATATTATATATCCATTCAAGTCCTATCGGTCATTTATTTTTTCACCTTAGCTGATGCCATATCCAATAGGTTAACAGGGTTCAAGCTCCCCCTTTGCATGGGCTTAAGCGGCGGAACTTAGGCCGAGGAAGCTCATACCAGCAAGCTCTTGGGCCCCAAGTTTGGAGGGATACGATGTCTCTAGGAACTTCCCTAAATTGAGGTAATAAAAAAGCGGCGAGGCTTAGTTAACGTCAGAGCAATACCTCGCATTATGCTTATTGCTTATATATACCTACTATAGTATATATATATATATATATATATATATATATATATATATATATATATATATATATATATATATATCCTCTGAAAACTAAAAATAATAATAAAATAAAATAAATAAAAATAAAAAAGTAAAATAAAAATAAGAGAATAAAAAAAATAAATAAAATAAAATAATTGAAAATAAAATTAATAATAAAATAATGTGATAATAAAAATGAAATGAAAATAGATATTATAATATAATAATAATAATAAAATTAATATAATAATAATAATAATAATAATATAATAAATAATAATAATTATTAATTAATAAATAATAATAATAATAATAATAATAATAAATAATAATAATAAAAAAATTAAAATATTAACAATACCGAATTCATGAACCAAAAAATCGAGATCCGCCATCATGTTTACCAAAGAAATCCATGCCCTACTCGATATAGAAATCATATAATAACGATTCGGCCGCAGGTTCAGGTGTGGATTGCGGTGCAACGGCTGCGGACTGGTGCAGAGGCAACACAACAGGAAAAAATACGAGGAAAACGAAAGTGACTTTCTTTCTCTTCTTTCCGATTGTTGGTCTTCTGCCATTCGACATTTCGGTGAATATTTTTCTACGGCGATAGACGTAATGAAATCTTTCGATGAAGTCTGGCACGAAACTTTGATTTCTAAACTACCTTCTTTCGGTATCTATCCTCGTCTCTATTCTCTGTGACCTTCTCTCTAATTTCCTTTTCGGTAAGCTCTATAACCGCTTTTGTAGACGGCCACTATTCATCCTCTAAATCTTCAAATCCCAACACCTTTGCTACTTCTTTCATTAATGACCTTTACATTATTTCTTCACCTGTCCACTCCTATGCCTACGACTCCACCCTTTAATACTCATGTTAATTTCAAAGATGTTCCACACAACACAGTATTTCAGGTTATGGGAGGCCTTTGGGCAGCTAACCTCTGGCCTTTCTCGAATTTCTATTTGGGGAATTGAGAACATGGTTGTTTTCAATGCCTCAAAAGCTCAGTTCTTTCATCTTACTCTTCAACATAGTCTTCCACACAAAATTACATCTTTCAAAACTCCAAACTCAAATCTTAGTCTTTTCTTTAAATATTCTTGGTGTCACTTTTCTCGTGACTCTTAATTGAAGATCGCATTCATTCTGTTTCTTAACAAGTTTGCAAGTGGTTAGTGTTCTAAGTTCCTTCGGAATTTCTTCACGCCGCTCCAGTTTCTTACTCTTTATAGATGTGTCGTTTGCTCCTGTATGGAGTATGCCTTACGCATCTCGGGTGGTTCTACTAATACAGCTCTCCTTAAAAAAGCGGAGTCTAGGGTATTTCGATTTGCCACTCTCCTGCTCTTAGTAATTAACGCTATCGCTATTACAACGGACACTGCTCTCCTGACTTTAGAAATCGGCATACCTGCATCCATGGAAGAGTTAATTACGGACACGTCTTGCTAACGTCACATCATCATTTGCTTTTTGACCAACTCTTCTGACCCAAACTTATCACTATATTCAATATTAAAGTACTATACCACTGCTAAAGTCTGGAACACACTTCCTTTATCTATTTTCCCAATTTCCTTTGACTTGCACACTTTCAAACGACGGACGCGTATCGATCGAGGCATATCGGTCTTTGAATTGGACTTGGCTTCAGAATTTTCTTAATTATTGTGAATTTGGTAGGCCTCTTGTCTTTGTCCATCAGATGAGTCATAATATATATATATATATATATATATATATAGTATATATATATCATATATATACTAATATATATTATATATAGTAGTCACTATATATATATATAATAATTATATAATGATAAATATTATATAATATACTATATAGATACATATAAATATATATGTATAAAATATATATATATATATATATCAATTATAGAGATCAAGTCCATTTTCACGAAACATATAATGATCTGAAAAAAATGAATAAAAAGGTCGCAACATGAAAAATTTATAACATTTGTCTATGGAAGAAATTATAAAAAATAGCGACGTCAGCCGAATTTTCATGAAAACTTATAGGAAAGCTGAAATAAAGAAAATGTAAAATACCTTAAATTACAGTTCTTTCATGCCCCTAACTTGATATTATATCAACATGTAATTTATTTTTAAGTAATATTAAATTAAAGGGAGTGGGGGTGGGGAAGGGGAGCTCCCCGTAGACAAATGTTTCGTGTGCCATGCATTTGTAGATTGTGACATCATAACTTTTTTTACGGTTTCCTTCGTTGCATATCATTTTAAGAATTTTTTTAGCAAGTTCTATGAAAGATCAGCTTGTTCGCTTTATTGATGTTATTTATATATATAATATAATTTATAGATATATATATATAATATATAATATATATATATATATATACTCCTATATAATATATATATATATACTATAATTATATATATATATATATATATATATATATATATATTATATATTGCAGTATATAAAGTTTGTGAAATTATTCTTATTATTCTTAATATTATTTTATTATTATTATTATTATTATATTATTATTATATTATTAATTATTATTTATTAATTATTATTATTATTACGGATTATTATTATTGGTATTATTATTATTATTATTATTATTATTATTATTATTATTATTATTATTTTTATTATTATTATTATTATTATTATTATTATTATTATATTATTATTATTATTATTATTATTATTATTATTATTATTATTAATTTAAAGTTTTCATACCGTAAAGGTAACTGTCGATGGAGCAGAGATAAGTTGTTTCTCGAGCGAATTTGGGGCGAACACATTCCGCTGTTGGAGGGCAACGTCACACTCGTCCGTTTCGCCAAATTGATTTGAAAGAGTCCATATGACGGAAAGAGTCTCATCAACGATTAATAGAAGAACCTGAGACTTAAAAGAGTCTTCGTGGACTCAAGAATGGACTCGTGTAATACGAAAAGCTGCATGGGAAGGATTAAAAGATCAAGAGATAATGGAAACACAAATAAAGATTAAACTTATCCCTTATCAGTGACTCACGTCGTTAGATTATTTCACTTTTAAATCTTAACGTCATTATATTATTGTTCTCTCTCTCTCTCTCTCTCTCTCTCTCTCTCTCTCTCTCTCTCATCTCTCTCTCTCTCTCCTCTCATCTTCTCTCTCTCTCTCTCGCTCACCTATATATAGACACAAATTAGATAATATATATAAATATATATATATAAAATAATAGAAATATCATATATATAATATAAATATATATATATATATATTATAATATATAATGTATATTATTATACTTATATACTTATATACTTA